>VMDO01016684.1:0-47084 GCA_007922755.1 Pedetes capensis | reverse complement strand
TATTTCCATATTTCTAAATAATCCTCCTCCACTGCAATTTTTTATTTTTAATTTTTTAGAAATTATCAATATATTTCCTATAACTGAAGACGATAATTTAGCTGTCTTTTTCCTCTTTACATAACCATGTCCCTTTTCCCTATCTTATTTACAACACAATTTGTATTAAATCTTAATGTTTTCATTATTATGGCTGTGTAAAAATTATTCTTAGCTGCATCATGTAGTGCACTAAGTTATGCTTTCTTGCATTAAATTTTCTTTTCTCTTGTATTAATAATTGTGTCTTTTTATAGTTGCTTGGTATTTAGGTACTAATCACTATTTCATCCCAAACTCTCTACCAAATTATAAATCTCTCAATTATAAATTACAAATTATAAATCTCTCAATATATTCCAGTCCCTCACATTATCTATCAGCTTCTCATTTTTCCTTTCCATATTTCTTTTTCTTTCCATCATCAATGAAATTTCATGTCTCGTTGTCCGAACTGTCCCAGTGTAGACTGGCTGCATTCTAGATCTGCTGTAGAGCCTTTGTTCTGGGATCACCCGCCACTGTATTCCTGGGAATTTCACTGGCTCTCTCCCTTGTGTTTGTGCCTTTTGTTTCTAGGATCCCATATCTTCCTCTTTCTCTGTCTATTCTTCATACAGAGAACAAGTATATGGAAAGTAATGTTTTTCGGTCCTGATTTGGCTGAATCTAGAATTCTAGACTGGAAATAAATTCTCCATCATTCTAATGACATTGATGGGTCTATTGTCCTCTTGCTTTCAGTGTTGCTGTTAAGAAGTGGATTCCAGCTGGGTGTGTGGCACACGCCCATCTGTAACCCAGTGACTCAGGAGGCTGAGGCAGAAGGAATGCAGGTTCAAGCCCAGATGCATCCTGTGCAACTTAGTGAGCCCCTGTCTCAAGTTAAGAAAGTGGGGTGGGGGTGTGGCTCAATTGTGGGGCACTTGCCTAAGCATGTGTGAGGCTCTGGGTTTAACCCCCCAAGTATGAAAGAAAAAAAGGAAAGTCTGAAGCCATTTTGCTGATTTATCCTATTTCTGTGACCCTTTTACTTTTTGCCCCTCCTATGGAGGGTTTTAAAACCTTCTCCTTTGCCAGAGTTCAGAAATGATATGATGATTGGTGTGGTTCTTGTTTCATCCAATGTGCTGGGCTATGGCTGGATTCTTTTACTGTGTTGTTTCTTTTACTGTAGGAAATCTTAAGTATTTGTTTCAATTATTTCATTGATGATTTCCTTGTTCTCTATTTCCACAATTCCTCATATCCAAATATTAGGTCTTTTAGATGGTTTCTCATTTTTAATCTCTTTTCCACATTTTTATCTTTTTGTTCTAGTTGTGGGAGATTTTGTCAGCTTTGCCTAATAAATCTTCTGTTGACATTTTTATTTCTGCTGTTATAGTTTTCACTGTCAAAAGCCTGTCTTAATTGTTTGAAAGTTTCTCTTTAAATGTTGTTGTTGTTAGGTGCCGCTGAGTCAGGTCCGATCCATAGCAACCTTCATAAAGTTTTCTGTGGCTGATTATTTTGGGATTGCTTCAGGAGTGGAATGCCACCTCCTTGTCCTGTTTCTGTGGTCCTGGGGATTGAACCTGAGTCCTCAGAGAGTGCAGAGCAGCACTCTACCAACTAAGCTAAACCCCAGCCCTCTCTTTAAATAGCCTCCTTATTTTGTGTATGTGACATCTCCAAAGTACTGATGATGTTTTATGAAACGTTCTGTTGCCTCTGTGCTCTCTGAGGTTTTTAGAAATTGTTACTTTGTTCATTGTGTTTACTTTTCCATATTTATGACTTTTTCTCAGATACCAACTGTCTATGGCTGCCCATGAATATTCAATTGAAAACTGATAAGAAGTTTCTAGGTTATACAAGCAAGACTTGCTGACTGATAAGTTTCTCTGCAGGATGATCTGGCTGGGTCATCTCACTAGTAATTCCCTAATGATATCTGTCAACCTGTTTTCAGTGGCCACTTGGTTTGGCCAGAAAGGAATATTTCAGCCTCTTTCATCAGAGGACAATACTGGCTGCTGAGGTTTTCTAAGGAAGTCTCGTGAAGGAACTGCTGGAGAGGTGCCTTACCATTCTCTCCAGACTCCATTCACTCTACTGTTCCTTTTCTTGGCACATTAGATCTACCTTCAGCTGGGTTGTTTCCCAGAAATTTTCAGGCTCATTCCCTGGAGGCAGTGTGTGCTCCTTGTATGTTGAGGTCCTTGGGAGAGTAGGACTGAGGGAATTTTAAGATATCTAACCGTATTTCCCAGCTCTATCCTGATACGAGTCAGACTCAACTCCACCGCCCCTAACGACAACAACAATCCAGACCTCTGCTGGCGGAAGAGCTTCTAGCTTCCCATTTCTGAGCTTTCCCTGGGTTCTGTGGTGACAGATACCACTGGCCTTTCCCGGCTGACACTTTAGGTTCCACATTCTCAGCTCTGCCTCAATTATTCTTGCTCATTGACTTTATAGTTCCAACACGCTACTGCCCCTCTTCAGCTCTTTCTCCCTCTGTGGTTTTGTGCCCTTTTATCATTTCTCTCTCATGTTCGTAGGTGTTAGAGAAGCAGCAGGAGTCAAAGAGTGTATTTAACCCCCATGAGGAACACAAGTCCGCTTTTTTCTTCAAGCCCGGCACTCTAAGGGTTCCTCAGCCAGTGCCAGGGTCTTGAGCCCCTTTCCTGAGAAGCACTGTGGCTCTGTTATTTACTAGTCTCAGGCCGTGGGTGAATCTGGGAGTGTCCTCAACTTTAAAGTGGAAGTGACAGTCTTGGCCTTATGGTTGTTCTGAGGATAATTGGGGCGATATCAGGCATGCAGTTTTAGTTCCTACTTCTTTGAAGAGTACCTATAAATACCAGTCACATTTACTTGTAGTATGATGATTTTTAGCGGTGTTGGTAAGGGGAAGGGGATCGGGCTATCGAGGGAGATGATGAGGCCAACGGCTTTTCACAAATGCTCTGGTGACAGGGGCTAGATTATAAAAAGGAATAACAATGATGATGGAAAACAGTATCTGCTAGGAACTTATGTGTGAATCAACCTGCGTCACATGTTATCTCAATCGAGCATCGTGACACCTGTATGAATATATACCTTTCCTTTCTTTCAGCAAGGAATATGTTGCAGGCTGGAGATGTGAAGTGCCTTGGTCAAGGTCACGCAACACAGACGTGGCAGGACACAGATCAGAATGCCCAGCTCGCCTCGGACCTCTTACTCCCACTGCCAAGGCCAGAGCTTCTCAAACTTTACAGTGTCACAAATCACCGGGGATCTTGTCACTGTGCAGCATCTGGCTCAACGGGCCTGGTATAGGGCTACAATCTGTGTTGCCACAAGCTCCCGGTGATGCTGATGCTGCTGGTCTGTGGACCTTACTTTGAGTAGTGAGGCCCGAGACCGTGGTCTGTCCGTGGGGGCCGCATCGTATGGAACCTCGTCTCTCTGGGGCACAAATGAGACCATGCGAGCAGCCTGTGCTAGTCCCGCGGTCTTCCTCTCCCCGTGTGTGACCAGGACCACCGCCACGCCTGTCTTCACCACATCCACTCCCGGGAGCCCTCGGCATAGCTCCCATGCTCCCAGAGTCCTCTCTACTGTTCCGGGGTAAGACCCCTGCCACTTGCTGCCCCCTTGGAAGCCAGAAAGCTATACACTGGTCACTCGCTGCCACACCACTTCTAGCGCCATCTCTGAACATGTCACTCTTGGGTTTCTAACTCCATATGTTTGGGAACATGCAGGACACTGAGCTCCGCCCCTCTGGCCCGTGACAGAGTCATGCTGTGTTCCTGATAGAAAAGGCAGAAGCTCTTCTCCCACTCACGGTCCCTGAGTCCCCAGGCAGCCCCACATGTGCCCTGTATCTCAGAGGTTTGCTCCTGTGTGAAAATGGCTCTGGGAGCTGCTGGCTGTGGCCTTCTTGTCCCGGGGGAATCACAACTTTTGTTCTCTTGCATCCCTCTCTTCCTCATTGGCCCCTGGGCCAGCTTTCCTAGAATTTACTGCACTGAAAGCAAGTCAGCTATCGCCAGCTTCCACCTGGGTTGAATGGGTGATGGTTCGTGAACTCACCAGCCATGCAGCTAGGCATGAATCTCAGCTTAGGCTTAACTCAAGCTGTACTCCGGGTATGACACAAAGCACAGTAAAGGAGCTTTTGAAGAGGGATTTCAAAGATCCAGAGTTCATTGCAGAACAAGGGAAAACATTGTAATAAGGCTCTGGGGTCTGAGGTTGAAGACTCACTTCTACTTCACTGTGTGACCTTAGACATTTCAACAACCCTCTCTGACTATTTATAAAACTATAAAATAATGGAGGAGAAGAGTATCTAGGTGATTCTTAAGGTATAATTTTCAGGTCTGTCTGACATTCTGTCATCTTGTTGTTGTTAGGTGCCACTGAGTTGGTGTCCGACTCATAGTAACCCTAGTACAACAGGTGAAACTATTGTCAGTGCCTCTCTGCTATTTGTAGTGTTTTCAATGGCTAGTTATTTTTTGGGAGTGGGTTGCTGGGTCCTTCTCCCAAGCCTACAGCATCTGGTGTTCCCAGGTGGTCTCCCATCCAAGTACTAACCAGGCCCGACCCTGCTTAGCTTCTGAGATCTGACAGGATCAGACACCACAATGATACAGCTGCAGGCCCTGTCATCTTAGTGGTCTAGAAAAGTGCATAAAAAGTAATTCCTACATATCAGCCATCTACCAGTTCTACCAATTAGAAATCATGGCAAAGTTCAAATATAAACTCAAGTGACTTAAATTGTCCTTTACGTAGTTCATTGATCTGAGTTATCATCTTTCCTTTCAAATTCTGAGTTTTCACATTATAAAGTGAAGGAGTTAGATTAAGTGAATTCACAATAATAGGACGTTTTCAAACCGTGAGACTTTGGGCTGCATTTGGCCTATAAGCCTGTTTTATTTAATTCAAAGAGCACTTAAAAATCTTATAGTCAGTTGCCAGTGTTTAAAAATTAGAAAGTGTTACCTAAAAATCTGTTTTCCTGGCTTTTCTTGAAGGACAAGAATATCTAGGTGACCCATTACTGCAGACCCACCATTGATCTGAACTGCATTGCAACTGCCCTTTGTTTTCTAACTGACACATAATAGTGGTGCATATTATTAAGGTACAGTGTGATATTTCCATACATAGATACAGTGTGACCAGGTCAGGGTAACTGGTATATCCATCACCTCAAAGGTTTATCATTTCTTATACAGCCAAAGGAGAGGAAATCAGGAGGTCAAAGAGACATCTGTACCCCATGTTTACTACCAAACTATTCACAAAGAAATGCAGCTGTCCTTTTCCAGGGGCTTGTGCCCCCTGCATTGGGCCAGCCCTCTTGGGTCTACATTACAGATTTCTGTTACTCAAGTCCTCTAAGTATTTGAGCCTGTGATCCCTGGGTAGCAGTCACCCTAACGAGCTGTATAGTATCAGGTGAGCGTTTACCCTTCAAAAGACCCAGTGTCTAACTTATAAAATGAGGATAGTAAATGCTCACGGTACTGCACAGGCTGCATTAATGAGTCAGAGCAGGGCTGAGCAGACGGCTGTAAAAGAGGGGAAAGTATTTTAGATTCTGTAGGTCACACAAGATTGCTGTTGCATATTCTTCTTATATTTATTATCTTTCTTGTTTTTAAAAATAATTATTTGAAAACATGAGAATTCCTGGCTCTCAGGCTGAATAAAAACAGCGCCCAGGCAGGTGAAGCCGCAGGGCCGTCTTTTGCCAACTCCCGGAAATTGAGCGCGTGGAGCACTCACAATAACACCTGCGATGTGGTGAGCATCAGTGAGTGTTCCGTCTATGTACTGCCATTTCAGGTCTCTCCATCTCCCACTCTGGGACCTCGGTGGACCCCACAATGCCCACAGGAACTCCCCACTGCCATCCCACTTCCCCTCTGACGTCTCGGAGGGGACCGCACTTGGTCTGTTGAGACTCATCCTTCTAGGTGGAAAGCCGGCACGGTGAATGAAGATCTCCACGGCGGCACGGCAGACACAGTGCGACTGTGTCATCACCATGAAATCAAAGCCACTGCTAAAACCACTTGCTAAACCACATCCCCATTCCGGTTCTTCTGTCTGAAAAGTCACCGAACAATCACGACTACACGGAGAGTTGGAGGTCCTCCGACATCTGACTCTGGGTTCTGTGTTCTCACATGTCTCCTCAATTGTTCTGGCTCTTTTACTCCCCTCCTCTCCACCCCCTACACACCTGTACCGTATTCTTTATTATTTAACTTGAATGTCAGGGATGCAGTTCAAGATGAAAGGCACTTGAGGAAACAAAATTGCATCGTGTGGTATGACTCTCATGCACGTGGTTTGGCATAATTGAAGGAAGAGAGGCACAGTATTGTTTTCTCATGCAAGGAATGTGCTGGCTGGATCGCAAGAAATGCCAGTTATTTTCCATGGTGTCCAAGGAATCCAACGAGAACATGTATTTAAATAAAAGAGCACATCAAGAAACTGTCCAAAAAATGCACTTACTTTTTTTTTTTTTTTTTTTTTTTTTTGATTACTTGCTATTTACCAAGAAATGGGGACAAAACCATATAGGGGACATAAGCTGGATTCCTAAAATATCTTGACCTAAATCTTTAAATCTGGGCACCCAGTAGGTGCATCAGGTTTATGGGAATTCACTGCTCCTGCATTCATTTAGCAAACACTGCTTGAACACCTACTGTAGGCCAGACCCTGCGCTACATGCAGGAAGTGAAGGGATGGACAAATGAAGGGCACTGAAACCCAAGAATTTATGAGCTAGTGAAGAAGACAGATGTACTAAGCACCTAACTCCAGCATAAAATACTAATTGGTGGTATTACAGCAAGAGCCAATATTTATTGAGCACTTGCTACATCCTAGGTATTATTTTAAATGCTTTCCATATGATAAATGCATTTAATCCTCTCCCTAGTCCTAAGTGTTACATGCTATTATAAATCTTCCATTTAAAAGATGGGGAAGCTGAGGCCAGAAGCTAATTTAAATCTTTAGGGCCGCACTGCTAGTACGTGGAAGAGCGCTGCTGATTCAAACCCAGACAGACTGATTTCAGAATCAGGGCCCTGGGAATGTACTAGAAATGCTTTTCTAGTACTAGAAAAAGTACTAGTACTGGAAAAAGCACTAGAAGTGCTTTTTGTGTACTAAAAAGCCTTGCAAAAGAAGGCCTTAACCACATTCTGCGAGCAGAGTGCAGAGAAGCCCCTGTTCCGCTGTTAGGGGGCAGGAGCACGAGTTATTTTTCAAAACTGACTGTCATACTCGCCTCTTTTCTCTTTTAAATTGTGCTAGCCTTGCCAAGAGTGGCTTATTCAATGTTATTATTCCCTGCAGTTCTGGAAACTTCAGGAGGGCAGGGCCTGTCTTGTTGACTGCTGTATGCCTAATGCCAAGCACATGTTTAAGGAATAAATTTTGGAGACAAATGCAGAGATCTAGTCAGGACAGAACAGTAGGATGGCGACGAAGCTAATATTGTCCACCATGGACAAGGGTTAATGCTCAGCTTCATTTTATATCCATATTAGCATTTTAAAATTCTCATTTTACATTGCTCCTTTTTTAGACATGCCCATTGTATTCTTAAAAGGCTTTAAAAGCACAGTATTGTCAAAACCCCCATTACCGTATGTTCCAGTCACATTCTGTACATAGATCCGGAGCAATTTGTGTGCAGAATTCTAAGCCTAACACTGTGCTTTGCTCTCGATGGCCATTAATTAGATGAAATGAAGCCATGTTACTATTGCAGGCAGCACATTTTAAAGATCAAACCCATGTGTGACAAGAAGTGAACTTTCTTTCATTTTTTTCTCTTGCAGAAATAAAATCCCATGCCAATGGCCAATGCAGAAGCCTCTCAAGCGGTCAGGCTTTCTTAGGGAAGGTGGCAGGACTGTCTAAAGAGAAGAAATGTACTGGCTTTGCTAGTCAGATCCACAGAGGTGTCCAAGGCTGGGGGGAAGAGGGAAAAGATGGGATCCATTTGTCAAGGACTTGAGGATAAAGCTGCCGGCGGCTTGGAGATTTGATTATTCCCTTTTAAGATGTCTTTGCAAATATCAAATCGAGAACAGCATCTGTCTGGAAGGTTCCTGGAGCTCTTAGAGATGTTGAAAGAGCAGGGGCAGGACTTGATAACTTTTCCTCCAATAAAAATGTTGATTGGGAAATTGTTATAGATATGATTTGGGTGTTTAAGACAGGCATTTGATTTTCTCCTGGAATAATTTCCCAGTTTAGGGTCACATACAGGTTTCTAACCTATGATCATGCAGCATAATATATGATTAAGCCTCTGCCCGTGCCGACCAAGCAGCAGAGGGCTGAAATCCATGAGCAGTGTCCTCTGTGCCATGGATGAGCTTCACAGGCACAAGAGAAGGCAAGACAAGAATTTGCAGAGCCTTCTCTGAGAGGGGCTCCCTCTGGATAACAGCTGAACTCCTGGTAGTTACATACATTCATGTAGGGGAAAAAAGAGAAGAGCTTTGTATTTAGCCTGACCTGGCTCTTCTACTTAGTAACTGTGTGTCTTTGGGCAAATCACAAGGCTGTCATGAAACAGCATCCCCTCCCCTCTCTGATCACATTTCCAAATCAGACTGGAAGAGAAACAGCAGAAACAGCCACATGTTGTTTTAGAGATAAGACAGAACAAGTCATAACTTGCCTAACTCTGAACTGGACAGAGATTTCTAGTTGGAAGCAACATATTACCTGGCTCTGCTCTGAGACTGGAGACAACGTGAAACACGAGAATCATTCTCTTACTTTTTCCCCTTCATCCCACAAATATTTATGGTGTATTTATAATATGTTAACCACTGTGCTAAACCCTAGGTACCATGGAGAACAAATGGAGTTCCCTCAGAGTGGTTTATAGTTTACCAGATTCTTCCATACATTATCTCAATGATACAAACAAGCATTGTGGGTGACCCATACTATAAATGATAACACTGAAGCCAAGAGTCAGGAAATCTGAGTTTCACACCAGGCAGTGGAGGGAGAAGTGAGTTTCAGAGTCTGCTGAGAGCATTGTCCCTGTGGTCTCCCCATTCCCGTACCAGACAACATCATAGGCATTTGTTTTGTGTTAGGTAACAAAGGGTGCTGCTTACTCAATTCCATGTAACTCTGTGATGTTGTTGTTGTTGTTGTTGTTGTTAGGTGCCATCAAGTCGGTATCCAACTCATAGCAACCCTGACAGGGTTTTCAATGGCTGACTGTTTCGGGATTGCCTTGGGAGTGGATTGCCAGGTCCTTCTCCCATTTTTGCAGTGCTGGGAATTGAACTTGGGACCTCAGAGACTGCAGCGCAGTGCTCTACCAACTGAGCTAAATCCCAGCCCCTCTGTGATGTAGATATTTTTATTATTATTATTTCTGCATTTCACCTGATGACATCAAGACCCAGAGATGTGATGACCCTTTCCAAGATCGCCCAACTAGTTAGGGACAGAGCAGAGATTTGATTCTACCATAATACATCCCTACCATAATACATTAGTGGGCAATCCCATACTCACTCCCTGCTTAAATATTTCCAAATTCAGAATCATTGAGCCATAATTGAATGTCTTAGATTATTTCCATAATCTATGTAAATTCCAATTAAAATTCTGCTAATAGTCCATTTTGTGGCAAAACCTCAACAAGCACTGAGCAGAGGCCTGTAGGCCCGGGAGTTATTTATGGTTACCTCTGAGGATGGTTATCACTCAGTCTATATGTGCTGTAGCAAATTGTTTACTCTATACGCAAGCTGCCTCCTCAACTACATTTTTCTTTATTCCCCCTCAGCAAGAGTGGAGAAAGCAGCTTCCAGCATATGGAAGCATTTTGACACTGCTAGATTTTCTGATGAGGGTGGGGTGGGATGGTGGAAGCATAATTTGCGACTGTGTCAGAAGAAATATGTATTGCTGAGTGAGGCTGATTGGACCAGGTTTCACATTGCAAAAGTTGTCTCCAGAAAAGCACTTTTTCTTCATTTTACCCCCACTTCATCATTTGTGAAAATAAGTGCTTCTCAATATGCTTAACATTTGTGAGGACACAAAATCCAGAAAACCTAGGCAGTGGCCACAGCTGCTCGCTCTCCTCACCCCTCCTTCCTCCTCTCCCTCACCCTCCTCCTCCTCATCATTCTTCATCATCTTCATCATCACATTGATTCTCCTTGGTTGACTCAGCTCTCTACTGGCCACTCCTAAATAGGTACAGATGAGCTGCAGGCTTCTTTCAAGTGTTTATGGCCACGCTACAGCTTTTTAAAAATAAATTAAATGATTAAACGTGTAAGTGCTATCTGCGTAGATGGTCTCTTTAAACTTAATATGCCCAACATAATAATTTCATGAGTAAACCTATACATAATACATTGTTCTACTCTCAAGCAAACAAAGGGCTCCTCCAGCTGCCAAGGGTATGACAGACAATATGGCATGGACTTTTCTTGTTCTAAGAAATATCCATTTTTCCTCCTGTAAATTCTACTTTATTCTTTATATGGATTCCATCATTTTATGGCACTGGCCTGCTACATTTGATAAAGATCCATCAAGTGCACAAGTATTTCTCTACTCATTTGCTATTCAGAAAAATATATAAAGAAACCAGAGGTATCTTCAGGATGTGGAAGGACTCAGGGATAATTCTAAACCAGATGATTTCATGTATGCTAAGGACTCTGTCCCCTCCTTTGTCATTTTGTTGTTAGGTGCCATTGAGTCATATCTGACACATAGTGACCCTCATAGGGTTTTCCATGGCTGATTGCTTCGGGATTGGTTCTTCCATTTTTGTGGTGCTGGGGATTGAACCTGGGTCCTCAGGAACTACAGAGCAGTGCTCTGCCAACTGAGCTAAACTCCAACCCCCTTGTGATTTTAATGCTGCCTTAAGAAGTCAATGTGTGGCTCTCTTCCTGGTTCTCAAAGGGCCATCAACCCTCCTCTCCTTTATTCCTCCCAACATCCTGTGGGGTCTATTCCCCTGGGGCTGTTATTATCCCCGTTTTACAGATGAGAAAACTGAGGCTCAAAGAGAGACTAGGGAACTTCTCTCAGCTTATACAAAAATTAAATGATTGGAGTTCAGTTTTGACCCTCCATGGGACATTTCACCCATTCACTGGAGGTGTTTAGAGATTCCAAATTCTCTTCCGGGGATCTGGAGGGAGGAGTTTTGGTCCCTAAGATTGCCTTCTCTGACACCCAGTGGATCTGGTACCTTCATGGTTCTATACCTCTAGACAGAGACCCAAAATGTCTTTCATTTTTGATTTTTAAATTTTATTTACTGCCTTATATGTGTGTCATATGAATCAAGTTTATAAATATTTTAAGGATTATGACACTATTTCCCAAAGCACTCAGAAGGAGAGAGGGGGGATTGAATTTTTACTTAACTCTGATGTCTCCATTGAAATGTCCATGTATAAAAATGTTTTTGCTAATATAGCTGAATGGATTTGAGACCTCTGTCCTCTCTCCTTGCTTTATCCCCACATCCCTCTTTTTCTGCCTCTAGGTCTGGCATTGGGCCTAATGCCTTATAGCAGCTCAAGAAAGAGCTGTAGTTTTGCTTAGCTATTATTTTATTCTTACTTAATTCTCTCTCATACATAAAACTACAAAGAATTTTGAACATCAGTTTAAAGAAGTAATATGCCTTCCACAATAAAGTAACTCTCTATAGTAACATATTTAATTGGTGCTATCACATGCGTGTGTAAGTCATACTCAGATAACATGCAGATCAATGAAAACAGGGCCACCTCCTAGGAGGGTCTGAAGAGTTCCCAATGTGAAGAGCACTGAATACTGTGTCTGAAGCCACTCCTGAGTTTTCCAAGACATTTTTGGCTTCCTGGGATTTCACTTTTTTCAACAAAAGTAAATTATTAAATGCACAATGAGATATTATTCTACCTTTATATCACCATTCTATTTTTCATATATTACAAGGACAAGGATTTAGCTCAGTTGGTAGAGCACCACTCCACAGACTGAGGTCTGAGGTTCGATTCCCAGCACTGCAAAAATGGGAGAAGGATGCGGCAATCCACTCCCAAGGCAATCTCAAAACACTCAGCCATTGAAAACCCTGTAAGGGTCACTATGAGTCAGACATGACTCTATGGCACCTAACAACAACAACAAATCAATTTGAAGTAAACAATCACTTTTTAGGTCAAAATCAGAGCTTCTGACACTGACTTGGAGAAATTAAGCCTCTATAGTTTGGTGACACAAGGGAAGCCCTTTGGGTGGCTTGGCAAACACATGGTCATCTACATTTAGAATATGGGACCCAAAGATACACTGAAAATCAAATTATTGTAAAGCACCCATGCATTGGATATGTGGTGTGTGTGATGCACTATATTATTCACAAGAAACATGCAAGCTGATTATTAATATTCCTGTTTGATAGGCAAGGAAACTGAGGCTCAAAACTCCATGCCTAGGAACTAGCAGAGCAACGAGTCGGCCTCTGGCATGTGGAGTTCCACAGCCTCTGTTCTTTCTACCACTGCCGAGCTGCTGCTCCGGGACCCTGAACTCTTCCTCAGTGCAGAATCCATGGTGTACAGAGCCCCAAGCCAAAAACCACTGTCTTGAAATGACAGAGGAAAATGGATTTGGTCCCATGCGACCCAAAGCAAAGATCCAATTCAGAAGCATTTCATTTCTGCTTTGCCACCTGAGGCCACAGCCCTGCTTCCTCAGCAGCTGGGATTCATTGGAGGAAGACACACAGACCCACTCTCACACACTTACGTTTCAGGACCAGCATTTATGGAAGCCCTGCTGCGGACTGACTTCCCAGATACTAACATTTAAAATCACACTTGGTCTGTGAGAGTCGAAACATCCATGCCTGTACTCAGAATTCCAGGTCCCAAACTCTCAGCAGACCCCAGCTTGCTCTCCTGCCCCAAGCTTGTGTCCGTCTCCAGGACCACTGGACCCTCCGAAAAGCCCCTGCTCCTAGCATCCTCATGATGCAAGAGGCAGAAAGAGCTTCTCAAAAAAATTCACGGGCCTCATCCTTTGCTGCTCTATTTTTATATTTAAAAACAACTAAAAAATTCTGACAGTATCTGAATGAGGAAGCACTTCTAAGGATAACAAAGGGAAAAAATCACAATGAGAGATAATCAGTGGATGGACTACATAAGACAAATTTCTGCACACCAAAAAATCTATTAAAAAAATAAGAGGCAAATGGAACTAAGGAAATATTTTTTAACAGACGTGACAAAGGCCTAATATCTTTAATAGAGATGGATCTTTCATGAACTGAAAAAGTCAGTAGAAAAATGGGCAAGTGCCAGGAACAGAAAATTCAAGGAGGATAGACAAATGGCTAATAAACATGAAAAAGAGTTTCATTTCACTAATTATCAAAGAAATGTAAATTAGGACAATATTAAAGGACTAATTTTTGTATATCAATATGTTCAAAGGTGAAAAAGATAATTTTCAATGTTTGTACGCATATAAGAAGTGATTTTTCCCTTTGATATAAACAAACTTGCCTGTCATTACTTTTCAACTTTGCATTTCTTTGACTATAAAAAGTTTTTAAAATGTTCATGTTCTTCGACCCATTAATTCCTATCTAGCAGTCCATGCTAAGGAAATAATCGAAGATAGGAACATGAATTATATATGTTTTATTACAGCATTATTTACATTAACAAATATTGTTTTGTGAGGGACCTAAATTCCCAGAAAGAGAATTAGTTGAATAAATTAAGGCATGTGTATTACTATGCAGGTACAAAAGCTGCAATGAATAAACAGTTGCGGTGACATTAGAAAATGCTCATGTCTTATACACATGTACTTATATACAATATAATCTCAATTGCCCAAGGATTACCCTGTACACATGCACACATGGAGATGAAGGAAATTCACCAGCAGGTAAAAATGACTTTTTTCTGTGTAGAGGAGAAATGGTATTATATGTAGGCAGCCTGTGTTGGAGGCCCCACAAGAAAGTCTAAACGCAGACCTCAGTTCTCAACAGTTCCACTCCCACCGTCCACCGTACATAGGAACTGAAGAGGAATTGCCATGTCAGACCCTGGAGATGGCAGGGCAGACGTATGGGCCTCCTTGATGCAGCTGAAGTTACACAAGTCAATCAGAGCATGCCTAATTATTGTCAACCACATCACAGAAGCAGTGAACTCTAAAATGCACTTTTGCTTTGTTTTGTGGCACTGGGGACTGAACATGCTAGGCAAGCAATGAACCACTGAGCTACACCCCCAGCCCTTGAAAATTCATTTTGATAGTTGCTTAAAAGTAGGATGCCGTGCACATGAAACATTCATTATCACAAAGGTGAATGTAGTGATTTACCATTTGACTCTACAAGTAGAAGCAATGGTGCTCTGGAAAGGCACCATTACTTCAATAGAATAGTTCTAAAAATATGGCAGAAAAATTTGCTTAAAAGTAATGTATGTACATTATGGAAAACTGAGAAAATATTGAAAAGTAGAGACAAGAAAGAAAACGAAAGTTCTACCATGCAAACACAACCTGCAACTCAAATTTTGCTGCATTTCTATCCATAAGACCAGTATTTTAATTTTTATTGGTTTGTTTTGCTCTTTTTTATCTCCTTGTGATTAAGATTACAGTATATTTTGTTTCCTAAAGAAATAACTTTTAAATTAACCTCTTCCCTCTTTTTTTGCCTTGAAGGATGGGTCCTGATAATTCGTGTTTGAGAGAGAGAGAGCAAGAGCGAGCGAGCAAGTGCAAGAGTACATAATTCCATGCCAATAAAAAAAGAACAGGCTTGTACTAGAGGATCTCTAAGAAACCCAACAGAACAAAATGGATAAGAACATACTATTGCAAATAAATTTGAAAATACATAGTACAGGTATTTTCATCACCTAACAACAACTTTGATCGGTATACTTTAAAACACTTAAGAACTTTTTAAACTCTCCTTTTAGAAACTGAGGCTTAATCTATATATTCATGAACTCACATACCCAGATTCCAGTATAAAGCTGGGAATCTAACTAGCATTTTCAGGCTCTGAAAGCATTTTATTGTATTCATTTCTCCACTGATAGCAATGAGAACGAGGCCAATCATATGTGTATTTTTGAGGGGTGAGGGCTCTTTATTCATACTATCACATACTTTGTGAGACTTCCTTGGATCTATGATCACCATAAGTCACAATCACAGCCAGTAGTGTCAGCCAAAGATATTTCACCCCCAAATTTTAGAGCTCCCTGGCAAAGAGATTTGGTTACCAACACAAGCAGTAATACTTAGTATGTGTTTGCAATACACAACCTTCTAATACAGAACCTTCTAATACTTAAGTAAAATCCAGTCAGTGTTTTTAAGCACTTCCATCTATTGCTTTAGAAAATAATAAGTGAACACATGCATGAATGAAGACACGTATTGGGAAGATTTCTTGAGGAAAATGCAGTGCCCAAGGATTGAGGGAGTTATATTAAAAACTGGTCTAGACTGTGTTTCTTCTTTGATTTTTTTTTTAATTAATGGGTTTGAGATAATCAGTGCTAACATAATAACTGACACCATTTATCCAATGTCTCAAGCATGGTGCAAAAGCACTTCCGTGGATATTACATTTAATTCTCCAACAGCCCTTGAGCTCTTTCTTCATCTCAACGATGAGGAAACAGAGGCAGAGCGGGAAAGACAATTTGAGTCCTGCGTTTCCCTTCGTTTTGTTTTGCCATGGTTGTCTTTTGAGTGCAGCCCTTAGACTATACCTTTCCTAGGGTTACAAAGGCATCATTTTGGTCTTTGTTAAGAACTGGGTGAAATTTTACTATTTAGTTTTACTTCTATCCCCGTAAGTACAAGTGGTAGGGCATTTTGTTAAAGAGTGTTTTCCTCACCCGCTTTTGTAATGTCAGTAACCAGCATGTGTCTGTAGTGGCAGGCACTGGGCTCAATGTCAGGCATGAATTGCTATGTGTAATTCTCACCACAATTCAATTGCGAGAAAAAAACCCACCAAACAAACCCCTATTTTTCAAATGAGAAAACCAAAACGTAGCAAAGTAGCCTGCCTAAGACACACACCTAGTAAGAGACATGAAAAAATTCGCATCTCCTTCAGTTTAGACTTCACTTCAACCATTGAACTATGTCCCCATTAATCAGTAAGACCTTCTCATCATAAAATCACAGAATACAGAGCAGGAAGGTATCTTAAGAAACTTCTTATAATGTAGTATATGGACAAAGGACTGCCAAGACCAGAGAGGCTAGTAATTTGCCATGAGTCACACAGGGAAGCAATGGCCGTGCAGACCATTTGCTTCCAATTCAATATCTTAAAAATAATTATGGCATTGTCCAGTAAAGGATTATAGTCTGGTGGGAGTTTTGTTGGTAGCCTCTTAACCACTCTTTGACCCTTGAGGAGCTCTGTCTAGGTTGCTTGGCATTTTACTCATTCCTTCATGTCAAAGCTCTGCAGCAGCAATGCAATGTAAAACACTCTTCAGAGGAACAGAGGCCCGGGCTGTTCCTAGGACCCCTCTTCATATCCTAGTGCCAGGCGTCGAGCTGGCCAGACACCCTTTAGGAGCACCACGCACCCCACTTCTACTGATGGTAGGTGGCTCATGAAACCCTGAGACAAGGTTGCTGTTAGGTGCCCTCGAGTCGTGTCCAACTCATAGGGAGCCTCATAGGGTTTTCAATGGCTGACCGTTTCGGCATTGCCTCAGGAGTGGGTTGCCAAGTCCTCCCATTTTTGCGGTGCTGGGAATTGAACTCGGGACCTCAGAGACTGCAGCACAGTGCTCTACCAACTGAGCTAAATCCCAGCCCTGAGACAACGCGGAGCTCCCATTTTCTTGTCTCCTCCTCTATAACACGCTTTCATGAACTTCCAGTTCCCCCGCAATCACCCCATCTGTGGCAGGGGTGCTGAGTGCTCAGAGTCCCTCAGTTGAAGCACAGGAAAAGAACTAGGGAGAACTATCTGTCGTGGTCCTGAGTGCTGCTGCTAACCACCCCGCTTAAACTTGACACAGCCCAGGTCATTTCACGCCATTTGGGCATTTCCCCAAAAGAAGGAGTGCAGCAATAAATGGCAGCTCGACCTTTCTGTTCAGTCCCTTAGCTGTGCTTCGGGATGTCTCTGTCTCCCTTAGAGCTTGCTAGAATTGGCTGGAGAACAGTCCTTGACTCAAATCACTGAAAAATATACTTAACACCGCATTGATTTTCCATATAATTTTATAAGCACAAACATTCTCTTTCATTTCCTGACAAACAACTGTATTCCCTAAAGTGTCCAATAAAAATCAGTAATTTGCACATCACTATCTTCCTCAGTGGCTGTTGTTTGGAGTTAGCCACCAAGGCCAAGGTCCTGCAGCCTCTGCTCCGTCCCCTAAACAAACCATAAAGTTGAAGGGGTGTGGGGTGCCCTCTATAGACCTGCCCAAGATTGTTTGCAAAGCTCTTTCTGAATGTTTCCACACTTTTCAAGCAATCCCTTGTGGGAAAAGGACAGCAGACCCAGAGATGCAACGTGCTGCTGTCAAGGCAGCGCTGCCCACTCCCCGACTCTGGGATGGCACAGACAGCAGGGCCCCGTCCCCACCTGCTCACCTGGGCCTGCCTTAAGGAGCACAACTCCTCCCCGTGTGTGTGAAGCTCAGATGATGAATTCAATGACTGACAAATGTCTGGGGCCAAACAGGCACCTGGTCCTCCGTGGCAGGTGTTACTCCAAAGTTGCATCATAGAACAAGCAATGAGGAGTAAAAACTGGAAGTGGCTTGGCTGTCCTTCCCTGGAATGTGTACGCTGCTCCCTGCCCTCTTGCCTAGCGTGGGGACACCAGGAATACATGGTGAACTCCTCCTTCCGTGCTGTTCCTAACTTCCTGGTCAGCCTTTCCTCTCAACCAACCTCTCCTCTCCAATACAGTGCCCCACACCGCTGATCTCAGCAGGAAACCAAAGTGAAAGGTGTAGATTCTCACCCCAGAGTCGGTCTCCTCGGGTCCAGGAGCAGCACAGTCCTCAGGAGCCAGGGTACTGTGGATGCCAAGGAGACCTGAAATACCGGTTTGCCACAATCCTGCAGGAATCGGCTCCCAGAGGTGAGAGGGGAGAGGACCTCAGTTATTCAAATGCCGTGGCTCAGAGTCTAAAGCAGAAAGAAGCATGCAAGGAAAAGCACCGCTCAGCGATGAGCAAGCAGAGGCTTTGAGACACCGGGCTCTTCCCAGAAAACACTATAGCTCTTTCTTTGTGCATCGGATTGAGCCAGGACCTCACGCAGGTGGTGTGGGCAGTGTGTCTTCTTTCCTGTTTAGGTAGTGGTGGTTTTTTTTTCCCTTCTTCCCTGAGCCCTGGCACTGGGGAGTGTGGAATGGCTCAACCTGTTGTAATCCAACATGTGGGTTGCTGCTTGTTGCAAAGATATTGCAGCAGCCTCTTCATTACAGGAGGCTGTTGTTGGACGATAGGAACTGATTGCTTTGCATGTGGGTGCCTGCTTGTGCTTCACGGTGGGCGTGGTGTGGGGTGCTGCATGGGAGTGGGCAGGACAAGCCTTGGCCATGTATTGCAAAGACCCCTGGTTCCCACCTGCTGGGGACAGTGGGCTACTGATGACCACCTGGTGTCTGATTCCGAAGGAGCTGTGGCAGATGCTGTAAGGGATGCCTAGCAGGTGCGTTCTCTGTGCACAGCTGGGCCTTAACCCTTTATCCTACCCGAGACCTCAAGCTCCCATTTAAATGCTGACTCCTGGAATCCCACCTGGCCCTCTGCATCTCCCGCACACACAGAGAGTGCGGAAGTGCAGGGGAAACAGGTGAGGCAATCCTGCACCCATGTTTGTTCCCCCATTCACTCACTCCCTCGTTCCTCCCCGCATGCACGAACCCGTCAGTCCACTCGTGTATTCTTCACTCGCCCTTGCATTAATTCACCTATGCATCCATTTATTCGTTCACGCTCAGGCTCCTTTGCCCATTCAGTAGGCTCTCCTTCATGTACATATTTATTTATTCACTGACTCGTATTTTTATTTACATTGTTATTTGTCAACATTTGTTTATTTACCTATTATTCATTCATGCAATCCATGTACTTAATAAATGCAGATGCATCCCCCTTTGCAACGTGTAGCATTCACTTTTTCTTCATGTGGTTGTTCGTCTATCCCTCCATGCATCCATTCAGTCAATAATTTCTAAATTCGTTTATTTACAGGCATACTATCTGATCATTCATATGCTTTATTTACATGCTCATCCATTAAATTCTTCATCTGTTCAAGACACATCGTAAGTCCTATTATGTGCTTTGCAAAAAGAAGACTGAGGTGCCCCTCCTGACCTGAAGGAGTAGAGGGCAGGAGACCTGGCTACAAGGAAACAGATTTCACCACAAAGAGGAAGATGAGGGCGGCCACCCTTTCCCGTGGATTCCATACCATGGGGCAGAGGTTGTAGGGAGGGCTGAGGGAGCCCCAGGGGAAAAGCACTGGACTTGGATGCAGTCTTACAGACCAGTGCCCTCCAGTCTTGCTCTCCACCCACTGCAACTTTGCACTAGTTAGTTAACTTCCCCTGAATCTCAGTCTCCTAATCTGTAAAATGGGGAGAAGATAATGTCTAACCTCAGGTGGTGTCACTGATGCCAAGGGCATCTTAGATTATAAACAACTCTCAGGAAATGTTTATTATCTTCCTCCTTCCACATTAAATTTCTTACCCAAATCTCTGCCGGTGGGTTTGTCTTCACGTTCTCAGGAGGGGTGGCAGAAGTGCTCTAGGGACTGCACCCAAGGAGCTTGTCCAGTGGCTGGGGGAGCCAGAGGTTCATCTCCCAGAGCTTTCTAGACTTGGGCGGGGCCCTAGGGAAAGGCTGAAGGAAACTGTCAACTAGTCTTTCCAATGTAAAGTCTGCCAAATGAATTGGCCAAAGCCCTCTATTACCATAGGGTGTGCACACCCTCTCTTCACTGGGTGAAAGAGGATGGAAGATTTTATCGGGAACAGAGGGAGATCAGGCTTGGGAGCCACTCTAGGAGCATGGAGGGTAGGAGGGCATAGGAGGGGCTGGTGGCTACAGGTCTGTGGTGTGTGGGGAGAGAGAAGGGGGCCCCATTCTTCCAGCAGTCTGCACTCCGGTCCATGCCCTGCGTAGACGCTGTGTGCAGCAATGGCCTGGTGAGCCAGGTATTATTATAAATGAGAAAACGAAGAGATTCCACAGTTTGCTCAAGGTCAAACAATTAAGAAGCGGTAGAAGCAGAACTGAAATGCCGGCCTGTCCAATTCCAAAGCCTCCGCTTTGATCCACTGTCCCATGCTCGCTCATGAAGGTTTCCCACCCTTGGTGGACATTTTTGTAAGGTCCATCAGGTGGGATATGAAGGGGCATTGTTGGAAGATTTCCAACTGTCTTTCCTAACAAACTTGAACTGTGAATGGAAGGAGGCCAAATCTTCAAGAGAACACATGAGAATTTTTTTAGAGTCACAGACATGTGTACAGGGTACCTCGTTTTCGTTTTTATTTTGAAATACTTTGAGCAGTGGGGACACAAAAATATAGCAGACACAATTGACTGCATGGCTTCCCATTACACCCCAAGACTAGGGGGCTGGGGCTGTCTCAAGCAGGAGCCTAGGCTTGTCTCGAGAAATTAAGAATGTGGCAGGTTCAGCACTGGTATTCCAGATATGTAACCACAGGCATGACAGGGACAGAAACAACCAGAATGCGAGGCTAGAATCAGGGATGGTGTCGTGAGCTAAATTCCCCCTCCACATTCAGATACTGCAGTCCTAACCACCTGTACCAGAATGTGACTGTATTTGAAGACAGAGCCTTGTGGGTGTTGGGGGCCAGTTAAAAGAGGGCCATCTGATGGGCCCTAATCCAATCTAACTGGTGTCCTTATAAGAATAGGAGAAGAGGACACACAGAGGGGTAGCTGGGGCTCCTGCGCTACACAAGGACCCTGAAAGGCTGTAAGAGGGCAGCCATCTGCAAGCCAAAGAGTGAGGCCTCAGAGGAAACCAACCCTGTTGGCACCTTGAACCTGGACTCTCAGCCTCCAGAACTGTAGAGAAACCTTTCTTGAAGGCCCCATTCTGTGGTGTTTGCTTTGGCAATCATAGCTCGCTAATTCACCTGGGGGCAGTGGTGGTGAGGGACTTGGGGGGATTAGGAAGAGCAGCCTGCACAGTCAGTGAGGAAGGACTTCAGTATTTTATCAGCCATCGTGGGGCAGTGTGCTGAATCAGCCCCCAGTAAGTGTAAAGTAGGCAAGGGGAAAGCGAGGAGGGGGGGAGACTCTGTTCAAAGGTACACGCCAAAGGAACCAGAGACCCAGTGAGCACTGGGAGGGAGACAGGAGTTAGAGGTGTGAACACCAGCTCCCCGAAGTCTGGATTTCCTATGCGAGGCCACAGAAGGAGGCAACAGTGACAGAGCACACTGTCTTATTTCCTGAACACTCCACTAAGACCACAGGAGGAATCTTGTTCATTTCCAAGGCCTAATCCGATGAACAACATTTAAAATATATCAAATATTAGCATGTGAGAGAGTATTTATTTGGGCTGGGATTTAGCTCAGTTGGTAGAGCACCGCTCTGCAGTCTCTGAGGGCGAGTCCCAGCACCGCAAAAATGGGAGAAGGACCTGGCAATCCACTCCCAAGGCAGTCCCGAAACAATCAGCCATTGAAAACCCTATGAGGGTCGCTATGAGTCGGACAGGACTCCAGGGCACCTAACAACAACAACAACAATCCGATGAACACAGGGAGAGTGGAAGCAAAGATAACAACAGCATCTGAGCATCTGACATTAGGTGACAAAAGACTAAAAAGCCAGTCCTAGGTTGGTGGTGGGGAAAGCTGAGAGTCATCCTAATTCCTACCACTGGCCCTGCAAATCACTCCGGAATTGGCAGCTCCGGCACTCGGAATGCAGGAACGGGGAGTGCTTAGATCCTCAGAACTCTGTCTCTTGCTTCATGTTCCTGGGAGGTCACCCCTCCCCAACTTGGCACAAAAGAGAGATTATGTCCCAGAGAAAGTGAATGTTCTATCAACTTCCTCTGGACTGAAGGACAGCAGGCACAGCTGCAGCAGGGCAGCGTGTGAATACCAGGATGCTGAGTGACATCTGCACACAAGAAGCAGAGACGCCCCTCTGCCAGATCTCAGCAACTGGCTCTAGGTTCCTGCTGCTGCTCAAGTGGGGTCTGACTCATAGTGACCCTGTGTACAACAGAACAAAACACTTCCTGATGCTGTGCCAGGCGCATGATCTTTTTTATATTTAAGCCCATTGTTGCAGACACTGTGTCAATCCATCAAGTTGAGGGTCTTCCTTTCTTTTGTTGACTTGCCACTCTCCCAAACATGATGTCTCTCTCCAGGGATTGGTCCCTCCTAATAAAATGTGCAAAATACAGAAGATGCAGTCTAGCCAGGCTTGCTTCCAAGGAGCACTCTGGTGGTATTTCTTCTAGGACAGATCTGTTGGTTCTTTTGGCAGTCTATGGTATAGCCAATATTTGTCTCCAGCACCATAACTCAAAAACATCAATTCTTCTCCTGTCTCCCTTGTTCACCATGCAGCCTTTAACATCAAGCATACGATGCAACTGAAAATACTATGGCATGAGTCAGGTGCACCTTTGTCTTCAACGTGACATCTTTACTTTTCAACACTTCAAAGAGGTTTTTTGCAGCAGCGTTTCCCAAGGCAATGCGTTTTTTTATTTCTTGACTGCTGCTTCGATGGGTGTTGATTGTAGAACCAAGCAAAGCAAAATCATGAACCACCTCAATCTTTTCTCTGTTTATCAGGAAGTTGCTTACTGACCCTGTTGTAAGAATTTTTGTTTTGTTTGAGTTGCAATCCATACAGAAGGCTGTGTTCTTTGATCTTCATCAGCAAATGTTTCAAATGCTCTTCACTTTCAGCAAGCAGAATTGTGTCATCGGCACAATGCAGGTTGTTAATGAGTCTTCCTCTAATCCTGATGCCACGTTCTTCTTCATAAAGTTCAGCTTCTTGGATTATTTGTTCAGCATGGAGATTGAAATGGTACAGATAAAGGATACATCCCTGATGCACACCTTTCTTGACTTTAAACCAGGCAGTGTTTTCTTGTGCTGTTCGAATGACTGCCTCCTGGTGTATGTACAGATTCCTTATGAGTACAACCAAGTACTCTGGTATTTCCATTATTTGCAATCCACAACTTTTTGTCAATGCCTTTTCATAGTCAATAAAACACAGACAACTTCCTGGTATTCTCTGCTTTTGACTAATATCCATCTGACCTCGGCAATGATGTCCCTAGTCTCATACCTGCTTCTGATTCTGGCTTGATTTGCTGACAGTTCCCTGTTTATATACTGCTTCAGGCACTTTTGAATGATCTTTAGCAAAATTGTATTTGTATGAGATAGTAATGATATTGTTCAATAATTTCTGCATTTGATTGCACCCCCTTTATTGGGAATAGGCACGAATGAGGATCTCTTCCAGTCAGTTGGCCAGGTAGCTCTTTTCCAAATCTCTTGGCATAATCAAATGAGCACCTCCAGTGCTGCATCTGTTTGTTGAAACATCTCTATTGGTATTCCATCAATTCCTGGAGCCCTGTGTTTCACCAGTTCTTTCAAGGCAGCTCCCACTTCATCCTTCAGTCCCCCTGGTTTCTGATCCTATGCAACCTCTTGAAATGGTTGGTCATCTACCAATTCTTTTTGGTATGACTCTTTGTGTTCCTTCCATCTTCTTTGATGTTTCTTGTATCATTTAATATTTTCCCTGTAGAATCCTATACTATTGCTGCTTGAGGCTTGATCTGTTAACAGTGGCTTAAAACAATACAGCTTTATTATCTTACAGTTTTGACAGTCAAAAGTCCAAGATGTGCTTCAGTGGACTACAATCAAGACATTGCAGGGCTGTGTCCCTTCTGGAGGCAGTAGCAGGCATCTGTCTCCTTGTCTTTCCCAGTTGATCTAGGCTGTCCACTTTCCCTGGCTCAGTCCCTCTTCACTCCAACCTCTGCTTCTGTAATTATTACTTCTTTGCCTCTTGCTCCTCCTCCTCCTCCTCCCCCTCCATCTTCTTCTTTCTTTTCTTTTCTTTTTTTACAGTGCTGGGAGTTTGAACCCAGGGGCCTCTTGCATCCTTGGCAAGTGTCCCCCCACTGAGTGGCACATCCAGTCCCTTTTTTAATTTTTTAAGTTTGAGACAGGGTCTTGCTAAGTGGTGCAGGCTCCTCTGGCCTTGAACCTAAAGTGTCTTACAAGTGTTGCTGTTGAAATTATTCTTCTTGGAACAGCACTTTCCAGGTTTTCAAGCATTTCAAATACGTTATATAATTTCATCCTCTCAGCATTCCAGGGAGCTAGTCTCAGATTAGAATTTTCTGGCATTTTTTGGCAATGCCATTAGAGAGAGGAAAGTATAGTGTCAACTGAATGTCATTGGCATTTTGAATCCACCAGCAGTGTGTCTTGTTTTTCCAGTGTGAATTTTTCTCACTGATAGAGAGTTCTATATTTTGATACTAAAACACGAGTTGCATTAGTCTGCTCTCTTTAGTAGAACATAAGGTCCCTAACCAAGGACTGCACTCTGTTTAGTTCAGTGTCCGAGAGACTAAACTAGAACCTGGCAAAAAGGAAGGGCTCATTGGCTGACTGACTGACTGCTGGAATGAATGAATGGCAGAAGTACAGGGGACTGACCTGGAGGGTAAGAAACTGCAATCACAGAGATGCAGGCCCTACATGCAAAATGTGATGCATACAAGCCAAGAAGAAAAACTGGATCATAAACTGAGAATAGATTAAAATGTATACGCAATGTAAAGATACAAATGTATCTTTATTATCAACAATAAGCAAATGAGAAGCTTGTATCTATGCTGATATTTTAGTTGTAACCAGAATTTTTGATTAACTTATATTGACTCATTCTGACTATTGACACATTGAAGGGGTCTTTAGCTGGGCCCCGTGGCACATGCCTATAACCCCATAATCGACTCAGCAGGTGGATGCAAGAGGAGCAAGTGTTTGAGGCCAGAGGCAGCCTGCATAACTTAGTGAGACCCTTTCTCAGAATAAATTTAAAGAAGAGTTTAGAGGTGTGGCTCAGTGGTAGAGCATTTGCCTAGCATGCATGAGTCCCTGGGTTTAAGTCCCCAGAAACACAAAAACAAAAGCAAAGCACAATTTTCCACTTTACCAGATTTAAATGTTTCTTATGCAAGCAAATAAAAAGAAATCAGTGGTCACCAATTAAATGCCCAAACGTGGAGTGACCAATAGCAGGTCCAACACAGACCTACCTCCTCTCCTACAGGTAAGTAATGGCCTTTCCATCGCATTGACATTATTGACCATTTAGCAAATCATACCAATGCATCCCTAAGGCCTGGGGGCTAAGTGTGATTGTGCTCTGGATTGTTAGTAGAGGATGTAAATTAAGAAATATATAGCAATAAAGCCTGTGCCACGTACAAGCCTGTAATCCCAGCAACTTCGGAGGCCAAGGCAGGAGGATTGAGAATTCAAGGTTAGAGGCAGCCTGTGCAACTTAATGAGAGTCTGTCTCAAAAATAAAAAATAACAAAAGGGGGAGGGGGTAAAGTTCAGTGTGGAACACTTGCCTAGAATGTGTGAATCCCTGGGTTTAATATTCCAGTACTTCAAAAAAGAAAAAAAATTATATATATGCATATTTTCCATGTAAAGCCTTTTATGGACTGTGTATACTTTTTATCTATTAAGTGCAACCATAGAATTTAACTTTATGGACAATGGGGAGTCACTCACTTAACAAAAGCTTTTGGGGAAGCAATGATGTGCCAGGCCCTATGCTTCATGCTGGGGATACAAGAAGGACAAACTCTGTACACAAGGTGTGCATTGTACCAGTGAGAACAGACCTTGAAATCAAAGGAAAACAACACGGTCTGATGTAAAAAAAGGGAAGAACAAAACACAATGTAAGAAGCTCAGAGGAGGAAGAGAGGACTTTCTTAGATACAAGTTCTCTTTTTGTTGTTTTGGTTTTTTTTTCTCTCATTTAAACCTGGTGTTTGATGGAAGTCTTGTCTAAGTCCCACTCTAACCAGAGAGATCTTTTCGAAATGAGAGCTGGGGACCCTGTACCTCTTCTCCTTAAAGTGTTCCCATGTTGGTGACCATCTCCGTGACTGGCCTCTCAGAACGGAGCCAGCTAAATCTGCCCCCCTCTCAACACCGCATGCTCATCACCACACTCCAAGAATTCATTGCTCACATTTATTTGTTGAATAAATGAGTGTCTGGGAGGTATCACAACAGACAGAGAGACTTGGAGAGCTTTCTTCTCTCTCCTTTTATCTCAGTGGGTTTTTAGGGGTATGGATTGGGGAAGTTTCATATGCAGATCAGGGTGGGGACACGAGCCTCAAGTGTGGATCCTAGGATCCAGGTTCAGGTCCTGACTTGCCTTTTTTCTAAGTGTATCACCTTCAGCAAGTTATTGAATCTCTCTTGATTTCAGTGTTCTAATCTACAAAATGAGAATGATGATGATGATGATGATGTCTGCCTGAAAGGATTGTTATTGTTGTTAGGTGCCGTCGGCATCCAACTCATAGCGGCCCTCACAGGGTTTTTCAATGGCAGACTGTTTCGGGATTGCCTTGGGAGTGGATTGCCAGGCCCTTCTCCCATTATTGCGGTGCTGGGAATCTAACTCAGGACCTCAGAGACTGCACCACAGTGCTCTACCAACTGAGCTAAATCCCAGCCCGAGACGCCTGAAAGGACAGAGATCAGGATTACAACTTCATAGAAAATGATCAGCAGATCTCTCTTCATGTATTAAATGTTTAGCAGATGCAGATATTACTTTTATAACTCTCCTCTAAGCCCAGAACAAATTCCTCGGCTTTTAGCATTGCTTAGTACTTTGGGGGAGAAGTCACTGTCTCCCAATTGGCCACTCAGTATGTCCATCAGATGTGGTCCCAAATGATTTAGAATTATTTCCATGTTTCAACTGGAAAAACCAAAGCTATGTCCCCACTGAAAACCTAGACACAACACTCTTTCATATACTGACAGCTTGGGAGCAGGGAAGAGACAGAAGTAGTTTCTCTAAGGGAATTGTCCTTATTTCCGGCTAAAAAGGACTGCCCCTTTAATTTAACCCTGTGCTTGCTTTAGAAAGGCAAATCCTTTTAGATTTATTGTATTTTGTTTGTTTCTACATTTCTGTAGGGGAGAAGACAACTGCAGTGAAAAATGTTGGAAGATTGGATACATGAAAAAGATACACTTCCATAGTTGACATTTGATATGTGCCTATTTGACCTTTGAGATTTGTGTTTAGGAATCAGATCTAGGGGAATAAACATACATACATTACTGGACAGAGCAAGGAATACTAATGTCTACCCCAGTTTGAAACAGGGTCACCAGTGGACTTAGTCTGATCTTACAATTTGAAGCGGTGTTGGAATTAGGTGTGGTCTGCATGTATGTGGGGTCCTGGGAAGAAAGCTAGGATTCTGGGAAACTTCAATTCCAGTCCTTTGTCTGCCCTCCTGTGTTGTTGTCTTTGGGCCACTTGCCTGGTGTGTATGAGTCCCTGGGTTCAAGCCCCCAATACCGTCAGTTGTATCACATTTGTACAACCATGAGATGGTATTTTTCACCACCAAGAACCCATTTTCATTATTTTCCTCACATTTCCATTACTTTTTTCAAGACTTTGCCTAGTTAACAAACCAGACTGGGAAGCTCATTAATTAGCTTGACCAATGGGTACTGGAGGCAGGCACATTTTCTGGGAGGCAAATTAGCCATGTGAGGGTGATTCTATCCCAACAACAGAGATAATCCCAATTCTCATTCAATTGTACTAACTAAAATCACTTATTAGGAGCTTACTATGTGCCAGGCACTCTGCATTAATTATTTAATTTAACCTTTACTACGTTGTTGTTGTTGCTGCTGCTGTTGTTGTTGTTAGGTGCTATTGAGTCAGGTCCAACTCATAGCGATCCTATGTACAACAGAATGAAACACTCCCTGACACCGTGCCATGCCTAGCACTATCATCAGCAATTCTCTGCTGTTCATAGGGTTTTTGATGGCTGATTATTTTGGGATTGTTTCTGGAGCAGACTGCCAAGTCCTTCTCTCATTTTTGCAGTGCTGGGGATTGAATCCAGGGCCTCAGAGCACACAGAGCAAGCACTCTACCAACTGAGCTAAACCCCAGCATTTTACTATGTTAGTAGTAGGAAATTGTGATATTTCCATATCACAGATCAGGAAACTGAGGCTAGGGGAGTTCAGTAGCTTGTCTAATGCTACCCAGCTAGTAAGGGTCAACTCAGGTTTACCTGCCTTTTAGCTCAAACCCTTAAATACTAGATTCAAGCACCTCATTATTCTAGCAGAATAATGTCACAGGCTGGCGGTGTACATTGCTTGCCCAGCATGTTCAAGGGCTTGGGTTTGATCTCCAGAACTGTGAAAAAATATTTTTTTAAATGAAGTATGTCACTTGTCTATATGCCTGCAGCCATACCACCCTGGTGTCCAATCTCATCAGATCTCAGAGGTTAAGCAGAGTTGGACCTGGTTTGTACCTGGATAGGAAAGTACCTGGGAACACCAGGTGCTGTAGGCTTGGGAGAAGGATCTGGCAGCCTATTCCCCCAAAACAATCAGCCACTGAAAACCCTATGAAGATTAGAGAAGCACTGACAATAGTGCCGGCCATGGCACAGTGTCAGGGAGTGTTTCGTCTGCTGTACACAGGGTCACTATGAGTCAGACCAAACTCATTGCCACTAACAACAACAACAACAACAACAACAACAACAACAACAACAACATCACTTGTCTAGGGCTCAAATCCTAAAATTGGGAAAGATGTGGAAAGTTGCACAGAGTTGTCATTGTCCCCTAAATTCCCCTACAGCTGTAAGTGCATCAAGATGCTCATACCACATTTGGGACCAAATTTAGAAAGAACACCATGCATCCTTCTTCCGCTCTGCTCTGGGATATGCCTAAGAAGCAAAGTGGGCAGAATTACTGCCTTATTGAAAAATCTTTGTATTATATATTATTTTCCTATTCCACTTTCTCCTTTTTTCTTTATCCTCTTCTTTACTGGTGGTTTTAGTTGGAATTACTTAGATTAGTTTGCAGTGGCTGCTGTGATAAATTCCTACACATTTAAAGATACCAAACAACATAAATTTATCATCTTACAGTTTTGGAGATCCTAAGTTCAAAACGGGTCTCAGTGGACAGAAATCGAGTTGTTGGCAAGGGCCCTGTTAATTTGGGAGCTGAGGGAGGACACGTTTCCCTGAGTTTCCCCCCTTGCAGAGGTTGTTGGCATTCGTTGGCCAGGGCACCCCTCATCTTCAAGGCAGTAAATGGCATCATGCACACCTCTGCTTCCACCTCCCATCTACTCTGCCCCTGCCCCTCCTGCTTCCCTCTTTCACTTTAACTACCCTCATGATTACTTCAGGACAGTCTAGACAATCCAAGACAAATCTTTCCATCTCAAGATCCTTAATTGAATCACTCTGCAAAGTGCCTTTTGTCATGAAAGGCAGTATATCGACAAGCCTGGGAATTAGGATGTGGATATCTTTGGGACCTCTTTTCTGCTTAGCCACTGATGAAACTGAAGCATGCACACTGGGACGCCATATAAAACTCCCAAGCACCTGTGTATTCTCTGTGAGTCATTTGTCAGTGGACCCCTAGGACCCAATAAAATGTTCACAGTAGATGTTCAATAAATGCTTGTTGCATAAATGAATGACTAAATAAATAGATAAACACATTTTTTCTCTTGTTTGTTCAGGACTTTTCTTTCTTCAATAAATTTCAGAAGGACAGAGAATCTTGGAAGTGCCTGTTGACATATCAACATTCACTTGTTAATGTTACATTGTGTAAGGGCAGTCTCTCTTTAGAAAAGGGAATGCTTCCTGTGAGATTGCGTTTAAATGCTGCTGACTCCATGAGCCATTTTGACTCTGCTCTTCTCACTTCTGGGTTTACCCAGTGTTTGTCCTGGTTTTGTTTGTGCTAAAACTGTTTGGGAAAGGGTGCTGAACACTCCCAATTCCAAAGTTAGGTCCAAGACCAATAGACTCAAGATCAGTCAGAGGTGGTTTTCCCAGACACTAGCCTTTAAATTAATCACTGTGGATGAGGTGAATTTGGAGGGAGCCATCAGTGAGCTGTGAGCCCCAGCCTGGCTCCCAGAGGCAGATGTTAAGCCTTCCTCCTTTGTGCCTAAGGATGGGGCTTTCCTGAGAAACTCCACATGTCACTGTAGAGCATGGAGGACACTGTGCCCTCACGGCCTCTGTACAAGACATCGTGGCTGACTGCTGCAAAAGGAAGGGAACAAAGAAAAGGGCTGGACCAACGATGGCCTGTCTTTGCCGAATTCTTCAGCACCAGGCTTGGCGACCTGAGAAAGAGGGCAGGTCCAGGGTAGCTTTACCTTCTGACAATGATGGGTGCCTCCCGGAGGGGAGGAAAAGGCAGAAGGAAGCTAGAGATGATACCCAGGGACCGCGAAAGTTCAGAACTGATCAGCCCGGGGAGGAGGTCTTTATCTGAGTGAACGGAATTGCAGGTGACTCTTCCTAGCACGGAGATCTCAGAACCAGCCAAGAGAGTGTCCTGTGCAAGCGGGCAGGCCGATACGCACCTGCAGGGCTTGCAAGGGGACCAGTCAGGCAAGAATCTGCCCCTTTGCTCTCTGGCCTTCCCCTGTTGCATCCCTGACCCCCACTTCCCACTGCAGGGCCACCCTGAAGCAGGCTCCAGACGGGAGATGCAAGAAGCTTTCATTTTAAATGAATGGGGACATTATAACAATGACACAGCGTCTTTATGTGGGCTTTTTGTTCCCTGATGGAACTGGCCTTAGATTTTATGTGATGGCACAGTATAGGTCTTGTCACACAAAGCAGATTGAAGAAAGTTGGTTTCAGATTATCCCAGACATCCTGCTCAGACACTGTAATGCTTACGACTGTGCATTTGGAGCCTGCGGATGGAGCCTGGGCTGCCTGTCAGTTCTGGAGTCTCCATCCTGCCTGGCGCATGTTTCCTGCTGGAGCCTCGGAAGAGACGTCCTCTGCCTCGCGGTTCCTGCAGCTTAGGAACACAGTGTCCTCTCCAGAGTTTGGTCTTTGCTCTTATGGCTTATACTTTCACTCTACCAATCTAAAGGGCCATCAACACATGAGCATCAGGACAGCAAATAACACTTTTCCTGCCTGGATCTTGGTGGCTTTGTGAGTGCCTTAAAAGCACTTGTCATTCATGAGCTTTCAGAACGGCAATGTCTAAAAACCAGACTAAAAGCTGTCCTGATCATGTTTTCAAATGTGCAGGAGATGAAAAGCATCTACACACTTGAAGGAAAATAAAAGCGAGCTCGCTGCCTTCTCTCGGGAACAGGGTCTCTCAGAGGCACAGGGAATGTGCCTTTGGTTGGGGAGGTCGGGGAATCTCACTGAGTGATGGACAAGTGGAGATTCTGAGGGTGTGGAGTCTAATCCTTGAAATTAACCAGCCCCATCAGGGTTTTTACTAGGGTAAGTTTACGGGGCTAGAAAGAGGCAGGGGCAGTACTAACATTCAGGTTTGTCTGGAAGCAGTCTGCAGCCTTTCCTTCATTTCCTGTTCCCTCCTGTCACAGGGCCTGCAGCCATAGCCCCGTGGCATCCAATCCCGTCAGATCTCGGAAGCTGAGCACAGTCGGGCCTGGTTGGTACTTGGATGGGAAATCGCCTGGGAATACCAGGTGCTGTAGGCTTGGGAGACGGACCAAGCAACCCACTCCCCCACAACAATCAGCCATTGAAAACCCTATGAATAGCAGAGAAGCACTGACAACAGTGTTTCACCTGTTGTACGCACGGTCGCTATGAGTTGGATACTGACTTGATAGCACCTAACAACAACAACCTGTCACAGTATCGGAAGAGAATTTTCAGAATAAAGAAATAATGCTTTCTTTGAACAAGGGAGTGAGAAAACAGCTCAGCTGGGCCAAATGCTTTTCCTCAGGTTGCATGGCAAGTGATTGGCCAGGTCTAGAAATCAGGTCTGCTGATTCTCAGGACAGTGCTTTCTTCGACCTGGGTGCCAGGGGGAAGCCACATCACCCTTCAGAGGACATGGGAGGTGCTCTGGCCCCACGGGGTGGGCAGATGTTCATCTTATATGCTTCTTTCCTCCATCCCCTGCCAGCCTGCCTGTGTGGATTGCCTAATGGCAACAGATGTCTGAATGTATACCCAGACTGTAACCTCACACTCTACCCTGCAGGCAGATTGCTTTCAGTTTCCTCTTCTTCCTTTCTTTTCCATCTTTTACCTTTGCATTAGGTTTTATACTAAGCAATCGAGAGTCCAATATAAGGCAGTACATGATAGTGAAAAGAGTGTGAACTTCTCATTCAATGTGAGGCTCAATAATAACACAGTATAACAGTGCATAGCACAACAGCCAACACATATATAGCCTTACCACATGGCAGGCACAAACTGCTACAGACTAAATCGTGTTCCTCCCACCTCCAAACTCCTACGTTGAAGGCCTAAAATCCTCAGTGTATTTGGAGATGGGGATTTTGGGAGGTAATTGGGGTTAGATGAGGTCATGAGGGTGGGGCCTTTTGATGGGATTAGTGGCTTTATAAGAGGAAAAGATGAAGAGAGTAAGGACAATGTCTCTCTGCTTTGTGAAGGCAGAACAAGAATGTGGCCATCTGTGAGCCAAGAAGAGTCCTCACCAGGAATTGAGGTAGGTTAATACCTTGATTACAGACTTCTATCCTCCAGATCGGTGGGAGATAAATGTTTATTATTTAAGCCACTCATCTATGGTATTTTTAAAGTGGCCCAAGCTGACTGATACATATGTAAAATGAATATAATTTTTTAATAAGTGTATGGGATTGTTGTTGTTGTTGTTAGGTGCCCTTGAGTCAGGTCGACTCATAGCAACCCTGCATACAACAGGCGAAACAGTATTGTTAGTGCTTCTCTGCTGTTCATAGGGTTTTCAATTGCTGATTATTTTGGGGGAGTGGGTTCCTGGGTCCTCTCCCAAGAGTATGGGGTAGATGTAGTTATTGTTCTCCTTGTACAGATGAAGGAAGGAGGAGTGCTGGGCTAGGTACAGAGATAGTTGCTAGGGGCACAGAGACCAATGCTTTGGCTTCCAGGAAATATTTCAGTCCAATTCAGGTCAGTTCAGTCTGGCCCTTAGGGCCCTGGTACCTGAGAACAGAACTTTAACCACTGAGGAGCACACAGTTTTCTAGTTTCACAATTGGCTTCAACCATATACTGTTGTTGTTAGGTGCCGTCGAGTTGGTATCTGACTCATAGTGACCCTACGTACAATAGGCAAAACACTACTGTCAGTCCTTCTCTACTGTTCATAGGGTTTTCAATGACTGATTGACTTTTGGGAGTAGGTTGCCCAGTCCTTCTACCAAACCTACAGTACCTGGTGTTCCCAGGAGGTCTCCCATCCAAGTAGTAACCAGGCCTGACCCTGCTTAGCTTCCAAGATTTGATGGGATTGAATGCCACTGGGCTATGGCTGCAGGCTCAACCATATATAGCTGTGCTTTAATGCCTCTTTGGGGGACTACTTCAAGAAGCTTCTTCAATCATCAGGAAAAATCTCTCCTGAAAGAACAAAAAGAGGTCTTGGCTTTCAATTCTGACTCCAGCCCTCTGGGACTGCTGGCAAGTTTTTTGACCTCTCTCAGTTTTCTAATTTGTGCAATGGAGACAATAACAACACCTATTTCACAGAGCCGATGTGAGGGTTTGGTAACACTGAGATGTGAAAAGTGCCAGCCTGTCACTGGATACCTCAGTCTTCACATCAGAAGGGCACACATGGTCCGTCTGCTTTTCCACCCAATGCAGCAGCTCCTCTCAAATCTTTCTGCTAAGGGTTGCTTTGACCTTGACTTATTTTGTAGTAATGGAGGCACGATGCCTGGGATGCAGGTTGACTGAGGGCGACTACTAGCCCAGAAGTGCTCAATCTTTTCCAATAATGTGCTCAAGAAGTCCCCATTCTGTAGGGCAGCAGTGATAATCGTGATGGTGGCTATAAGAATAATCATGTCAGTTAATCCTGTTGAGGTCACAGCTTATCTGGGAGACACAAACAAACTCCTTCACAAGCTGAAGTTTTATTGAGTGACTACTATATGTGCACCCTATTACATATACTGTCTCATTTAATCCTCATGACAACCCACAGGGCAGAAATGAACTTACGTTTATTTTCAAGAAGAGGAACTGAGGATCAGGGAGGCTAACAAATTTTCTCAAAGGTTCAAGGTCAAAAACCAGTAGAGACAGGATTAAAACCCAGATCTACTGATTTCAAATCCTGTAAACCCAGCCACTGAGATTTCAAACTACTCCCACACAGGGGCCAGGCAGGGGACTTAGATGCCCCAGCTGTACACATTGGACTGTGGTGAAATGGACACCTCTTACCCCAATTAAATAGGGTGGCTACTTCTCAGCTTCAGGTCACAGGGTTACGGTGGAGGACGGGAAGATAGAGAGTTGTCAAATCTTCCCATTTTGCTAACAAAAACCAAGATGTTGGATGTTTTAATATGAGATCACATGATTTTAAGACGTTGCCTCAATATTTTGAAGTTGCCTGCGACCTAACTTCTAAGTGTTGTGACTGTTCTTTAAATGCACATTTAAGCTGGTTCTCTGAGGGTTGTCCCTGTGTCCTTTCCTCTTTCACTGGAGTACTAATGTTGCAAGAAAGGGTGCCTGTTACCCAGACAGCCCTGCCTCCACCCCAGTGGTTGGCGCAGATATTGGTCTTTCACGTGGGCACTTTAGTTATCACGGGCGACTGCTGGAGAGCTCTGTGAGGGACAAGGCAGGAGCTGTGTCACCACATTCAAAGTAGGGAAGTAGGTGGAAACGGGACACCTGGGCACTGCAAGGTCCCAGCAGCCCCTGGGCACCAGCCCTCTCCCCACGGAGCTCTGCCCCCGGCAAGCAGGGACGCCACCTCACCCCTGCTGCAGAAGTTCCGGCCAGCTGGATTTCACAAGCTCCCACAGGAGGACCAGCATTGGCCCAGGCCCAGCTTCCAGGCCCTTTCCCAATCAGACTGGCTGAGCAGTTTCACCTCACACCCCTTCCGGAACAATCATGAACGCGGTGTTTTATGGGCTGGCTAAGATCATCCCTTGGTCCACAAAGAGAACCGAGGCCTCTAAGTTGACCCAGCAAGGACCAGATCCAGGACAGCTTTCACACGATGACATTGTCTCACCCTCACAATGTCTTCATCTTCTCTACGTGGAGACTGAGGAGCAGAGAGGTTATGGAGTCTGCTTGGGTCACTTAGTTAGAAAATGCAGGCCTGGCCATTCTACACTGGCCTCCTGACTTGGGTACTGATGCATCACTTCTTTTGGTACTGTACACTTATGGGGAGCCTGCAGCTGTAGCCCTGTGGCATCCGATCCCGTCAGATCTCAGAAGCTAAGCAGGGTTGGGCTTGGTTAGTACCTGGATGGGAGACCGCCTGGGAACACCAGAAGCTGTAGGCTTGGGAGAAGAACCTGGCAACCCCCTCCCAAAAATCAATCTGCCATTGAAAACCCTATGAACAGCAGAGAAGCACTGACAATAGTGTTTCCCCTGTTGTACAGAGGGTCGCGATGAGTCGGATACCGACTCGATGGCACCTAACAACAACAACAACAACACTTATGGGAGCAGGAAACCTTCAGTATGAAAAATGAGGACAGTAAGGCAGTGGCCATCTCTGATACTGTCTCCACCAGCGCAAACGGCAGCATTAGCAGCAAACTAGAGCAGACCACCAGCCGCGCCAGCAGCTCACCTCTCGCGTCCATGTTCCTGGGGTTGTTATGTAGCTTTGTGAAGCCAGGGAGTTACCATCCACTGAGGATACAGCCATACCCCACACCAGCTTTTAATCTGCCATGCCATGTCTCATAAACTTTGGGTGGTTGACACTTCTGGGCTACCAAGTATAATTATTGCATCAGTTGATTTTATAGTTAATTTATGTTGAATATCATCTTCCCCCTTAATGAATCTAGGATGAAGTGGATTTTTGATATCATCTTAAGAAACCAAAATAAGAACTTTTTATTTTCTTCCTTTTTTCTTTTCCTTTCTTTTTCTTTGCCACTTATATTTTATTTTTGCCTCAACATTCTTGGTTATCTAGTTTCTTTTTTATTTTCAAATTTTAAAATGCACACAAATCTCTCTAGTACTTCAATTTTCATGATACTTTCACTATTCCTGAAATATGAATAAAATTTGAAAAAACATGTTACGTTAGAACCATCATAAGAAAAGATGAATGAAGTCAAATGTTCATATGTGGTTGCTTGTATATAGGGGTTCAATACATTTTTTAAACCACAGGCATAAGACATTTCATGGAATTCTTAAGCAATGCATGGCTGGTACAAAGCTTGGGATCCTGAAGATGCCACAAAAACTTACCATTTAATTCTATATATTCTTATTCTATAGCTGTGCAATCAGAAGCCTATGAAAATTAAATGACTTGTCCCAGGTTACATAGTGAGTTGTCTTGAGAAAAAGCTGCCTAGAACCGTGAAATTGGGCTAAATGAGATTTGAGAAAGGACCCACAGTCCTTTCAGACCACCGACTGCCCTCTCAAGGTGGTTCTGTGCTCTGAAATTTCTGTTCTTGGAGAATAAGGGTCCTACTTTATCTAATTTCACTTTTGGGGGTAAGGGTGGGTGGAGTCTAAATTACAGCATTTTGGAATTGGATTAGAGGTCGCAAGGTCTCCATCCACATTTTTTCCCAGAAAGGCTCATGTGTCTTATGCAAATAGGACCCCTGGCCATCTCTGAATTCCCTGATGAAAATCTCTCATGAAGCAATCAGTCACTCACACACTGGTATGTTTTAATCCTCCCCAAAGAGATAGTTCTCTGAGGCTAAAGCCCTGTGAAAAGATAGAGGTGAGAGGTAAGAAAAGTAATGCTCTGCTCTCTCATCTCTATGCCATGTAATCTTTTTTACCTGTCAAGAACCCACTCAAACACTATTTCTTCTAGGAATCCTTCCTTGATCTCTAGTTACAGAGGCTGCTTCTTTCTCCCTGCTTCAATGGTACCATTTCTCACGTTCTTTCCCTGTCTTCTCATACCCTCTTCTATGTATACAGTTATTTGTGTGTTCATCTTATATTCTCCTCTGGACTGGGAACCTCTGAGGGCAGGAGATACTCCTGATTTACTTTCTTACTCCATGTATTATGCAGATCAGAGAAGGTAGGGTTATCTTCTGAGATTTTAAAATCCTGAAGTCACTTAGGAGTCAGATACAAAGCATTGATGTCCAATTTTTCACAGGCTTCTCTAGCTCCTGGGCCATTCCCCCACAGCAAAGTTTGTGCCACCTCGAAAGGAACTGCTGATCTTTTATACACTCCCATAGTCTTCATGCCCAACCAACTGTCTCCACCCACTGTGCACTGCCTGCCAAACAGCTCTGGTTTCAGAAAATGCCAGGTAGATTTCTAGCTATGGCACTCTTTAGCACTGTGATCTTAAGCAAGCTCCACCATCTCTCCCTTTAGTCTCCTCTGTTACAAAATAGGCACCATGCTTGCTTCTTATGGCTGTTGCTCTAGGACTGGAGATACTACATTTGCAATACAAGGCTTTGAACAATGAGTACCAGCAATTATTTACTTTTTTCAATGAGAAAAAGAACCAAAAATACTCAAGACAGTATCCCATTATAGTAAGCCTGTAAGGGCTGTGTGTATGTAATCTGCAGTTTTTATTCTTGTTTTAGGAGAGCAATAAATGTACTAATAAAGAGTAAGAGCTTCAGATCTGTTTGGGGTTCAAATTCCTGCTTTGCTCATTACTAAGCCTTGGATAAATGGCTTAACCTTTCTGAGATCAGAATCCTCATCCTTAAAAACGGGTACTAATGCTACCTGATAGAATTATGGTGATGGTTTAGGGTGTTTCCAAAGTTGTAGACTGCATTCACCAAAGACACACAGGAATATCTCTCATCATCTGCCATGCTCTTCTAGAAGCTTGCCGCCTCTCCAACAAGATCTGGGCTTGTGGACCACAGAATGCAGCAACTGTGATGCTGGTGACTTTGTGGGCTGAGGCATAAGAAACCATGTGGCTTCCCTCTCACAAGTTGCCAGTGGTCTTGGAGCCTTGAGTGGTCATGTAAGAAGTCCCCTGTGGGGAGAGGAAGCCTAGGCCACAGCAAGAGGCCTTATGTGGGTGGCCTGCTGAGGCCGCAGCCCACCGCCAGTATGAACTGCGCAGATATGTGTGTGAAGATGTTTCCATATGCTTCCTGCCTCCAGCCTTTGAGTCTTCCCAGACCAGGCCCCAGACATTGTGGAGCAGAGATGAACAATTTTCTCTGCCCTTTCCAAATTCTTGACCTGTGAGTTGTCTTAAGGCACAAAATTTGCAGTAATTTATTGGGCAGCAATAGTAACTGAAGCAGGGATCTAATAAAATACTCGGGCATGCAGTAAAGACCAGAGAAGAGGAACTAGCTGTATTTGTTCATAGAGCCAGTACTAGAATTCTTACTGTCTCCAGGGTTGGGTCCTGTAAAAGGCTGAACACCTGCCCTGAGACTCTGCTCCTCAGGCTTCTGCCCCGCCCACCGGCCTCTCAGTCAATGGGGATCCAGCCCTGGAGCCTCCTTCCTGCCCCTCCCAGTGGCTGTGGACAGAAGTACAAAGGTCGCTGTAGTAGCTGTGCTGGGTTCCAGCGCTACAATCTATGGGGCGTTAGGGGCCCCCTCTTACTTGTTTGGGTACAGTTTTCTGCCCTGCCCCGCCCTGCTGAGGGGGAGCAGGCGCTGGAGCTGCTTTTGTGTAAGACTGGCTGCCCAGCCGGGGTGAAGCCAGCTCCTTAATCTGCTGGCCGTGGCGGCTGCCTTTCCATCCTTACTGGACAGAGGTCAGCTTCATGGGACGCGCTCTTTGTTGCAGTTAAGCCAAGCCCTTCACGGCTTAGAATTGGTTTAAGTCTGATTAACTCAGGGGGAAAAGGAAAAAATTACATTTTGGGACTGGAGAATAAGATATTTTAGCGGCTCTTAAAAAATAAATGCCTCCCATTTTGTTACTCAAAGCCAGGGCCTTGCTCTGGCTCTGTCTCCTTCTCTCTCTCTCCCTCTCTCTCCCTGCCTGTGTCTTATTCCCTTCTACTCCTTGTGCCCTCCAAGTACTTTTCCTCTCCTCTCCTCTCCTGCTTTCCATTCCCTCTTTTCATCTTCTCCCTGTCTTTCCTTTTGTGCCCATTCCCCTATACATTCGCTCTCCGTTCTCTCCCATCCCTCTGTCTCTCTACTTCCCTCTCTGGTATTTTTCTCTCTCTACTTTGCTACTTCCAGCCTTCATATTAGTTGCTTTTCAGCATCTTTGTTCCTGAATGGTGAAACATGCATCTGTCTGTGAAGCTGACATCAGTGTGGGTCCCAAATGGTTACATAGGGGGCTGGAATTCTGGAACTACTGCCATTGTTGTTGTTGTTGCTGTTGTTGTTTGGTGCTATGGAGTCACATCCGACTCATAGCGACCCTACGTACAACAAAACGAAACACTCCTGGACACTATGCCATGCCTGACACCGTGCCATGCCCAGCACTATGTCAGTGCTTCTCTGCTATTCATAGGGTTTTCAATGGCTAACTGTTTTGGGAGTGGGTTGCCAGGTCCTTCTCCCAAGCTTTCAGCACCTGGTATTCCCAGGAGGTCTCCCATCCAAGGACTAACCAGGCTTGACTCCTGCTTAGCTTCTGAGATCTGATGAGATCAGGCGCCAGGGTGGTACAGCTGCAGCTGGCCTGGCTTGTATTCTGAGCAGTCCTGCTGAAGGATGAGCCCAGCAATGTATTTCGGATCTAGTGGGCCAAATCTCCTGTTGTCAGTAAAGGGGCTGGTAGAAGCCACACTGGGTTTGACGGCTCCTCCATCGGGGCTCACTGGGAAGACACCCATGCTTTCCTTTGGGGGCAGTTGCAGGGCAATTAACAAGGCACAGTTCTGAGGAGGATGAAGCCTTTCTCTGAAGGCTTTGGAAGAAGCCTTGGACTTGGATAAAGATCTCATCTCCCACCAGTGGTGTGATCTTGGACCCATCACTTTACCTCTCTGAGCCTGTTCTTCACCCATAAAATAGATAATGACCATCATCTTGCCTTTCTCAGGGGGCTATTAGGAGGCTCATACAGGCTAATGAATGAGAAAGCGTTTTGTAAAGTGCTGTACAAATTTAAACCCTTTTTATTATTGTTGTTACCATGATCATAATTTTTATGTCCCACTAATGCTCATCTTACAACCCATCAGTATTAAGAAGAATAAGCTCTAAGTAGAATCTTGTTTATTCCTCGCGCATGAATTTAAGGCATTTCGTGTAGGGAACAAATCACTGTTTCAATGGGCTGTTGTGGACTCCCCTGCTCTGGCCCCCTTCTCTCCATTTATCCTGGCTGGCCCTCCCCATGAGAGGGGCTGGGAGAGCCAGAGTTGATCCCGCCTGGCCAAGCTGCTTTCGGGGATGTGCCCACTTTGCCCTCCGTGCTCCTTGCAGCTGCCCCCACCCCTGCACCTGCCCACTGTGGTGTGAGCCCAGCCAGATCTCTGTTCCTAAGATAGAGCAGCTTCTTTGAGGGTAACCCCCATGCACCCTAGGACCCAGCCAGCCTACTTCTTGGGCGCCCTTTGCCCTCCTGCTGTCTGGATCAGGCTTCTGCTGCCCTTAGCCTCAGTCTCTTGGGCGCCCCCAGGTGGCAGACCATAGCCACACCCACCTCGCCAACCCTGGAGGAGGTCCGACAGCCCGGGAAGAAGCAACACACAGCCCCTTTAGGCATCCATAGCTCCTTTGCTGACAGACTTCTCCATCCACACAGGCTGCGGAGACCACTGACCTCAGGGGCCTCTGGGAGGAGGAAGGGAGGTTCCTGGGAGTGGCAGCCACCTTACCACCTGTACTTGGCTCAGCTGCTGCTTTGCTACTAAAAGCAGTTGTCACAACCTTATTCTACCCTGAAGCAGCATTCTCATCAATCCTCAACCCAGAATCAGATACATACTCTTGACAGATAAGGGAAGGTTTACCAGGGGTCAGGAAAGAGCCTTTTCTCCCATTGCCCTCCTGGCCTCATCTCTGGGGGCTGCGCCATCTTGCCTTGCCTCACCCTGGCTCTGTCCCAGGGCTCCTGCCTCCTGCCTTGGCGCCTTGCCTGTTCTTGCTCCTCCCCACCCTGAACTCTGGGACAGCCTTCCACCTGGTCTCTCAATCCCACCCCTACTTTGCCTCCCACAACCCCAAGAGGAGCTATCATTGTATTTTACAGATAAAGGAACCAAAGTCCAGGAAGTTAACTGACTTGCCTGAGGTCCGGGGCCTCTTGGAGTGGTAGAGCCAGAGGTGAACAAAAGTGGAAGCCCCTTGCATCATGATGACCCCCGCCTCTTTTGTTTCGTCTCTATCCTCATGGACCTCAGAGACTAGAGGAATAGACAGTCTCATAAACAAACACCTGCTGCAAAACAAGGCAATAGTGGCATAAGGGAGACATTTTCCTGGAACTCTGAAAATACAGAAGAGCTAGATACTAATTTTACCTGAAGAGCTGGTAGTGGAGTGGTGATGGGTGTGTGTGTGTGTATGTGTGTGTATGTGTGTGTGTGTGTGTGTGTGTGTGTGTGTGTGTGTGTATTATATAACTATTCCAAGAGGGGGCTGTCATGAAGTAACATTGTCAGTATCTTTCTGGATGTCAGAAACTCTGGAGAGCTAACTCCCACAACCCTGCCCCTGGCAGACATTACTAATCAATCCTGCCCATTGAACCCAGATATGGTTTCAGCAGCTTTTGCCATAAAGTATTCTGGCTTCTATACTCTTTGACTGAGGCTGGCAGTCAAGAGGGCATTTTTTGGCTTTCCAGGAACCTTAGACACTCATGTTTTTCGAAGGCTCAGAGAAGGGACTGCTTCCTATGTCACTGTGGGGCAAGAGCACCCTCAGTTCCTCCAGCATCTGCTTCTCTGGGCCATTCTTTCCTCTCCTTTATGTTAAAGAACTTGCATGAGCCCAGTGCAGGGGGGCATGCCTGTAATCCCAGGCACTTGGGAGGCAGAGGCCGGAGGATCACAAATTTGAGGCCAGAGGTAGCCAGTGTAAGCTAGTGAGGCCCTGTATCAAGATATAAAATTTCAAAAGCAGGCTGGGAGGGAAGCCCACTGATAGAGCACTTGCAAAGCATGCGGGAGCCCCTGGGTTCAGCCTCCAAGTATCAACAACAACAAAAACAATAACAAACAAAAACAAAAACAAACAAAAAAGAATTGTCATTAACCAATTGGCATACCACCACCACGTCAACCTATGGGGTGGGGGTGGGGGTTGCCATGGCTAGTACCATTTTACAGAAGAGGACTCTGAAGTTCAGAAATGTATTTCTCCCTCAGAGTCCCACCCCAGAGCTGATTTATTTTTTCTCTTCCTAAATTTATGACAAAATGTTTTAAGTATTTAAAAAGTTTGGAGATGAACACAGTATATGCTGTCTCTGCTCACCAGTTAGGAGGGGAAGCAGAGCCCGTTTTATTTTTGCAGAATGCCACACTGCCCTTCATAACACATAAATAAGAGGGATTTAATAAAGCAATTGAGCAACACGGAACATTTCTCAATGAAACTGGCTTTTAGTGGAGTTTTAAAAGGAATTTTCTTTATAAATTGAAATCATGTCTTTGGATATTTCAGATATTGCAACAAGGAAAGTCCCCAGTTCACGGGCTTGTCTGAGGAGTAATTTAATGCCACAAACCTAGATCTCTATTTCTTTTTTACCTTTAATCAATTTTAACAAGCCAGATGGTCATTGCAAATGGGTCCTCCAGCGTCTCCCTTTTCTTCTTCTGCCATTCTCGAGGACTTATTTGGATTTGGCTCCTGGCAGCAAATCATCCCTTCCTATTTCCCTGCCCCATTTCGGGGTCCTCCCCAGCATCTATAACTACATCTTCTCTAGCCCTTCAAGTGGAAGGACCTCTTCATCTGTACCCTACCCTCTCTCGCAGCACAGAACTGCATGAGGAAGGCATACATCTGCCTTCCATTAGTTATTTATGTATGTAATTTCCACATTAGACCCAGCCTTGCTCATCTATAATCTATGTAATGGTAATTATCATAACTGCGGATGCTGAACAGTTGCCAAGTACTTTTCCTAGACGTAATCTTATTTAATACCTACAATACCTCTGAGGTAAGTGTTTTTTGTTGTAGTCAATTTTGTAGATATGACCACGGGGCTTCAGAGAGGTAAGGCAGCTTGTCCAAAGTCACACAGCTAGTTGCAAGGTTTAAAGCAAAATTAGCACTCCTGTCCTCTTACTAGAATATACATAATTTTGGGGCTGGGATTTAGCTCAGTTGGTAGAGCGCTGCGCTGCAGTCTCTGAGGTCCCAAGTTCAATTCCCAGCACCGCAAAAATGGGAGAAGGACCTGGAAATCCACTCCTAAGGCAATCCCGAAACAGTCAGCCATTGAGAACCCTATGAGGGTCACTATGAGTGGGATACCGACTCAACAGCACCTAACAACAACAACAACAACAACATACATAATTTTAAAAACAGAGACTGGTTACAGTTTTGTTCAAATTCTCAGTCATCAATTCCTTTATTCTATAAATATTTTGATGCTGTTGTTGTTAGGTACTGTTGAGTTGGGTCAGAGTCATACTGACCCCATGCTCAACAGAATGAAATACTCCCTGACACTGTGCCATGCACAGGATCTTTTTTATGTATAAGCCCATTGTTGCAGACACTATGTCAATCCATTTAGCTGAGGGTCTTCCTCTTTTTTCTTGAACTGCCACTCTCCAAAACATGATGTCCCTCTTCAGGAATTGGTCCCTCCTGACATGTCCAAAATTCGTAAGGTGCAGTCTAACCATCCTTGTTTCCAAGGAGCACTCTGGTTATTTATCAGTTATTTATTATGTGCCAGGAATAATGCTGGGTTTGGAGGAGACAGCAATGAATAAGATAAAGAAGATCCTTGTCTCATAGGGCTTAGAATGGAGAAGAGAGATACTAAACAAGTAGGTGACTAGATAAACAACATGTGATAGGTTGAATAATCCCACCCTGCAAAGATATCCACATCCTTCTCCCTGGAACCTGTGAAAGCTGCTTTACATTTTGCTGATGTGATTAGGTTAAGGACTTTGAGACAGGGAAATGAACCTTTATTATCCAGCTGGGCCCAATGTAATAATAAGAGTTCTTAGAATAGGGGGGCAATGGATCAGAATCAGGGAAGAAGATATGATGATGGAAACAGAGATCAAACTGGTGTGATTGACAGCTTTGAAACTGGGAGGGGAGCCAAAGAAGCCCATTCCTTGCCTGTCCCAGGACTCTCCCTTCGTCCAGTGCCTCCGGAAGGAATGCATGCCTGCTCTCCCATGTTAGACTTCTCACTTCCCAAGCTATCAGAGAACGAATCGCCGTTGCTGTAAGGCACTCAATTTGTGGTAATTTGTTACAGCTGCAAAAGGAAACCAATACATGCCAATTACAGATTATGATCAAAGCTATGAATGAAAGAGACATTATGCTGAGATAAGGGTGGAGAAGCCCTCCCTGGGGAGATGAGTGAGCCAGCCCTAGGAAGAACATTCCAGGCAGAGGGAACAGCATGTGCAAAGGCTCAGAGGATGAGGAAGAGAGACAGGGACGGTGTGCCCAGACTTCAGTGAGAGAGGAGCATGGTATGAAATGAAGTTGAGAGTTAGGATGGAGTCAGCTCCTACTGGGCCTGTTTGGTCACAGTGAAGGGTCTTGAGTTTGACTAAAAGAAATGGGAAGCTCCTGAATAATTTTTGACAGGCAAAAAGGTAAATTGTCCTTGCATTGCCCAAAGTCCCCCGCAGGAGGAAGACCCTTCCTTGGGGCGAGTGTGTGTGTGTGTGTGTGTGTGTGTATGAAACTTAGACCCAGTCAAGTCCAATGCACCCCCCACAAAGGCTCTCCAGTGTTCTACCAGGTTCCTAGAAAATGTCCAGTCTTCATTAGGAAACGTGGGGTTTACTTCAAGCCAGGACTCCAATTCTTTAGGGGGCAGGTACCCCTGTGTACATGGCAGGCAGAAGACAGCACTATGACATTACATATGATTCCTTAGTGAGGGCTGACCTGAGACATGTAGGGGACTCAGCATTACTGAACTTAGGAATGCTCCTGACCAGGAGTAGAACTTACTATTTGAAGTACTTTGTAAATATTTTGCTTATTATTTACTTCCATCTTTAGACTATAAGCTCTGTGAAGTCAGGGCCGCCTGTACTTTATCCCTATATATTTCCAGTTTTAGCACATAATAGGTGCTCAATGTTGTTGTTGTTAGGTGCCTTCAAGTCAGTGTCTGATTTATACTGACCCTGCGTACAACAGATGAAACACTATTGTCAATGCTTCTCTGCTATTCATATGGTTTTCAATGACAGATTGGCTTTGGGAGTGGGCTACTGGGTCCGTCTCCCAAGCCTACAGCACCTGGTGTTCCCAGGTGGTTTGCCATGCAAGTACCAACCAGGCCTGACCCTGCATAGCTTCTGAGATCTGACGGATTCTGATGCCAGAGTGGTATGGCTGCAGGGAGGTGCTCAATGTTGATGTTGGTGGTGGTTAGGTGCCATCAGTTGGGTCCGACTCATAGAGACCCTTATAGGGTTTTCAATGGCTGATTGTTTCAGGATTGCCTTGGGAGTGGATTGCCATGTCCTTCTCCCATAGGTGCTCCATAGGCACTTGCTAAAAGCAGGGATAATTGGAGGGATGGAACACAAATAGGTTACCTCTTTTTCATTTCTTTTCTTTTTTAGTAGGAAGCAGAAATAAGAAAAGGACTAACAAGCAGGAAAATATAAACATCAAAACAACCTACACTTGGTTCTGCTATAATTATTGTTTTGAAGATATGAATTTGTTCCAATGTGATTTATACTAGGGAACAATATGGGCATAAGGCAACTTTCTCTCATGAAAAACACTTGGTGAATGCCAAAACCCAGCTGAACAAAGTTATGTACGATACACAAAAAGCACACACGTGTGTGCGTGCGCGCGCGCACACACACACACACACACACACACACATAAATGAAATGAATATCCACCAGCCCCCTTAGCTCACTGCATGCGTTATGCACACCTGTCCACATCTGGCCTTCTGACTTCCTAATTTCAGATGATGCCTCTTCTATTACCTCACAGTGATACCCACTTCCACTAGCAAGCTGCAGGTCTTTCACAAGGTAAAGTGCCATTTTATTCTAGCATTTAACCATTTGGCATGCATAAAACAGTGCTACTATTTTTATTAAGTTCCTATCCATTTTTAACAAAATGTGTCACTGTTGAAGTGTTTGAGTGTTGGGCTCCTAAATCTCTTTCCCCTCTAAACTCTGTGGTTTTAGTGGATGAATTCACGTGGTGCAGTGATTTTTCAGAACACATATGGGGCATGATGGCAGAACTGACTGTACTTTCTTCTGTGGGCAACACCAAGAAAACAGGAAAATACACACAGTGATTAGTGAGAAATTGAAATCAAACCAATAAGCACTAAGAATGATTCATGAGGTCCTTCTGGTGTAGAGGACAATCCTCTTATTATTTATTCATTTTCATCCATCCTTTTATCAATTTACTTATTCTGAGAATGTTTATCAAATGCCTACTGTGTATCAGGCCCTGGTGATATAGCAGAGAACA
>VMDO01016683.1:0-47114 GCA_007922755.1 Pedetes capensis | reverse complement strand
CACATTTTATAAGGCTATAAGCTTAAATTCACCATATTTGTCAATTGCCTTGAAAGCATAGAGAGTGGGATTGCCATTTAACTTCTGGGTTTCCACGTTAGACTTTGGCCAAATCATGGATTATTTCCTTAGAATCTTATCATCTTCATAATACTAAAGTTTTTATTATTTTTAAAAGGTCTCTGTTACATTCACTGTTTTTGGTTGGATTGATGGCTATTATTCTTTGCTCAGTTTACATTTGAAATTAATTAATTAATTAATTAATTGTTCCATAGGTGAAATTATCCCATTTTTAAAAATTACTCTTAAGCCATACTTTTCCCTTCTTTGTCTGTGCTGTTCTTTTAATGCTATTTCTAGTTTTCATTTTATTTAAATCTCAAAATTGAAAAAAGAAAGACTGTATACAAAACATAGTAATAATTTAACTGGTGTGAAAACTTAAAAGCTTTTTCTGTATTTGACATTTAGTGATTCATTATATTTGTAATATGCACTTTGATTATCTATAATATTTAGGTGTCTTTTCATAGTATCAGAACATGTTACTACTGAAAAGGACAACCCTCAGATCTCTGTGCCTTAAAATTAGAAGACTTATTTCTCATTTAGAGCTCAGTCCAATTCAATGTTCCTGTGGTGATTCAAGAACCCATGTCCTTCCCATCTTGGAGATTCTCAAGTCTTCCACGTGCTCCTCTGTACCTAGCTATGAAATGAATAAAGATTAGAGGTTGTCACAGGATATTTGGGGGTGTGGGTCTGAAAGTATATAATATTTCCATTAGAAGCTGATTAACCATAGTTAGTCACATAGCTTCAAGTAGTTGAAAAGTGATTAGAAAATGTAGAACTATTATTTCTTCTATAGCCAGTTTACATAGTTATCAATAATAGTATATTAATTGAAAATAGCAGAATCATTTAACAACTTGGAAAATTCCCTCAATGTATGGCTAAGTCTTCTATTAGCAAGATTAAGTGATGCAGATCCAAATAATTCAGACACCTATTGGGTTATAAAATTGTCATTTGCACAATTCTGTCTTCAAGAAGATAGCCATGGCTTTGCATCTCTCTAAATGTCTTTATGTAATTTATTATGGAATATTGTGAAAGGAAAAACCTAATCAAGTATTAAGGAAAATACCAAGATTTCTCTTTCTATTTGAACTTTTTGATATTGCAACTACATAAATAACCCAAGCTTATCCTGACTTGGTTTTTTTTAAGTCATTCTCAAAGGATTAATTAGTTTCACTTCCCTTTTGAACTAACTGACCATTAGCTTTTCATCTGTCTTCACATTTTGAAGATATCTTACATTAATTATAACAGTCATTCTGATAATAAGCACTCATTTCAGATTTCAAATTAGTAAAACCTGTTTTTCATTTATTATTTAAGGGATGAAGACACCTATTTATTTTTACAGACCTATTGGTACTATATATATTCAATATTACCTACACAACCGTTTATTTTTCATAATTACAAAACTGTCTAATATTTGATACTGCTAAGACTTCTAGTTTTTTACAAAGAAGACATGTAGGCTTTTATCTGCTATTGCTTTTACTTTTATTATGTATGATATGATGACCATTTATAATAAATAGCAAAATACTCTAATTCCTGTTTGGGATGTTTTTCCATTTTATATATGGCATACTTAATTTGGTTTTGTTATTTGGTCTTGAAATTAGTGGACTAAAGCTATATCTTTCTATCCTGTTTTCTGAAATTTTTACAATTCAGGGGTAGATTTTTTTGTTTTTCATTATTGAATAAGAATTTTTTCTTTTATTGAAGTATCTTCTGAAAACAAAATATAATCTGTATATTAAGTGCTATGAATGACATTAAGAAATATATTAGTAGTAGTAGAATTCATTGTTTTCCTAGGCTTCACTATGGTTCCAGTAAGGATTTTCACACCATGTTGTATGTAAACTTAATACAACTTCTAGCATTTTATGTTTTTTTATTCATCTTGTTTTTATTATGCTTTTGTCACTGGACTTTAAGCTTTTTGACTTCTGCCTAACTTTGTCATATATGTCCATTCCAAGTCATGACATTTATTATAGTGTACATTTAATTAATTAATTAATTAATCAACTGATTTTTCAGTACTTGGGATTGAACCCATGCTGTACAAATATGCTACCACTAAGGTACATCACCAGCCTTAAAGTTTAGATTTTAAAAGCACAGTTAATGTTGTCCACCCTCTCGTGTGTTATTACTTGTCTTTCTTGAATTTTATATTTTAAAACTTGACATCTTATTCAGGATGCTGACTCAACCACTAAGCCTGAACAACTCTCATTTCTCTATTTAAGATGCATCTCCATTCTCTGTCTTCTCAGACATATTATATCTTTATACTTGCATTTACTTCATCTATCCTAAATTAGAATTACAGTTTAAACGTGTGTGCATTGTTACTTCCCAATGGTTGTTCCTATTAAAAGTGTGAAAGAAATGTCTGTCAGACATGGTGTGAAAATCCTTACTGGAACCATAGAAAAGCTTAGGAAAAGAATGAATTCTACTACTCCTAATATATTTTTTAATGTCGTTCATAGCACTTAACATACAGATTATATTTTGCTTTCAGAAGATACTTCAATAAAAGAAAAAATTCTTATTCAATAATGAAAAACAAAAAATAATCTAGACTATCAAGATCTTTTAAGATAACCACAAAACTAGTAAAACATTTGCAACAAAACCAAACTAAGCCTACATATGTAGAAAGATATACCATATTCATTAACTGGAAGACCTAATAGTGTTAAGATGGTAACTCTACCCAAATTTGTATGTAAACTTAATACAATTCTCATAAAAATCTCAGTAGGCACTTTTCTTTTTATGTATTTATTTGTTTATTTTGGTAAAAGCTGGCTTTAAAATTAATATGGAAGTCAAAACTAAGAATATGTTTCTCCCCCAATATTAAAAACATCCTTCCAAAACAAGACCATATGTGAAGATCTTACCTTGCCTCAAGTCTTATTTGAACATTATAATGACCAAGAAAATATAGGTTTGCTATAAAAATACTTAAGTGGATCAGTGCAACATAGAAGAAGATAAAGAAATAGATCCAATATATGTTGTTGCTGTTGTTGTTGTTGTTGTTGTTGTTACTGTTATTGTTGTCATTGTTACGTATGGTCAAGTCAGGTCCAACTCACTGCAACCCTACATACAACAAAGCAAAACACTCCCTGCTGCTGTGCCATGCCTGGCACTATGTCAGTGCTTCTTTGCTATTTATAGGGTTTTCAATGGCTGATTGTTTTGGGTTGCTTCAGGAGTGTCCTGCCACATGCTTCTCTCATTTTTGTGATGCTGGTGATCAAACCCAGGGCCTCAGAGAGCACAGAGAAGCACTCTACAATGGAACAAAGAAGAAGATACAGAAATAGATCCAATATATGTAGTGAAATAATTTATGACTAAACCTTAAGACTGAAGTTGTATATTTTGTAGCTTTGTTATGATTTGGATCTTGAATGTCCCCATAAAGGTCATATATTAAATGCTTGGTTCCCAGCTTATGGCACTCTTAGAAGGTGATGGAAACCTTCAGAATGTGGGGCCTAGTTGAAATTGGGTCATTAGGGCTATGCCCTTGAAGGGATGATTGAGGCCTCAACTTTTCTCTCTCACTCTTTACTTTCTTGCCACCATGAGGTGAACAGCTTTCCTCCAGCATGCACTCCTTATTAGGAAGTTCTGCTTTGCTGCATGTCCCAAGTGAAAATATCAAGCAACCAAAGATTTAAACCTCTGATACCATGAGGCAAAATACTGTAAATCTTTCTTCATTTTATGTTGTTTATTTCAGGTACTTTTCCAAAATGATGGAAAGTTGACTAACACAAACTTCATTTATTTGAAACTCTTGAACAGGTAAAACTAAAGACTTAAAACTTATGGAATGGATAGAGTTTTAAAGAGTTAAATGTGAACATTTTGGTGAGAAGGAAATACTCTTTCTTAATTGTGTTATGTCTCAATTGAATTGTGATAATTAAAAAGCTGTGAAAATGATCGGAGATTTGATAATATTGACGAATTATCCTTTGATTTGGGAATGAAAGTATGACATGAAATTGTGGTACATAAATGTATGTATTTATCTTAGATGTGTACTTTGGGATAATTACAGATGGGCTGGGGATGTAGATCAGTAGTAGAGTGCTTGCCAAGCATGTGGAAGGGCCCAGGTTCAATGGTTCAATCTCCAGCATGAGAAGAAGAAAGGAAGGAAGGAAGGAAGGAAGGAAGGAAGGAAGGAAGGAAGGAAGGAAGAAGACAAAGAAAGAAAGGAAGAAAGGAAGAAAGAAAGAAAGAAAGAAAACTAGCTGATAGATATAGATGAGAATGCATTTTACTATTCTAATTATTATTCTGATTTCCTAACCTAAATATACTGCATAGTCTTCTGTTGAAAGCCATTTCCCTAAATTTGAAAATAGAAGTTATGTTTCATTTTCATGTCATAATAAAATTTATAAAAATACTGTGAAAGTTTGTTTTTTTGATGTGGCCAAAAGAAAACTACAAAACTTCTTAATAGTATATTGTTTCATGAAGACATTAAGAGGTTTCCATTATTAATGATGCCAATTTGTTTGATTCTTCACTGAAAATTAGTGACTTTTCATTATACTGTACTGTGATTTACCATCTGAATAGAAACAATAATTCAAGGAGGCAAAATAATGTAACATAGAGTAAAACAACAAATGAGTCATTTTGTCAGTGCAACAAATTTATATTTCACACTAGATGCCCTTTAGGTTGTGTTAAAGGTCCTTGACAAGCTACATAAAAGAAACATAGTATACCCATACAGGGTTCCAAGTCAAAGGCTATCATCAAAAAGAAAAGATGTACAGACTTTTAAGGAAGAAGAAATACAAAAAAAAGAAGAAAACATCAGTGACTTCTGTAATGTTCAACAATTATTTCTCCTTTATTTTATACACACCAATACATCAGTGCTAGTCAGCCATTATTCTAGTGTTCCTTGACTCTCTCTAATGTACATATGATCTGTCAAAAAACTAAGAACTCACAAGATTTATTTTTAGTTTTATAATTAAGATCCTTAGAAAATATCATGAATAAATACTATTACCCATTAAAGAGACTCTGACTTGACTTTTTTAGGAGAAAAATATTTCAAATATTTAAATCAACCAATAGGAAAACATTTTCTGTTTTTACAATTCCTTACTTTAAAGTATATTTGATTATATTTATCAATCAAAGGGGAGCGCTTATTTACATGTAGCAATATAGTACATTAATGTTCTCCCATATCTCATTAACAATAATTTGGTATGGACCCAGAAGATATCTAAATCTGTAGGACGTGTAGCAATTATAATTTTACTGTATTTTATTTCTTGCAAACATATTTTGAATAGCCAATGGAATATTTACTATTTATAAAAGGATTAATGTTTTGATGATGGAGCTATTAATGAAAATTTATTACCTATTTATTAAGGAATGCCATATATGGACTTTCTTATTGAAGACTAAAAGTTTCTTTGCAAGTATGTTGCCTGGCAGTGACTTAATAACTCAACTTTTTTATAAAGCTAACTTCATAATTTATAAATAGCTAAATTAATTTTGTTTTTATGGTGTCAAAGTCCATGTGGGCTTTCTGTAACAAAATATCATATACTGGGCAGATAAATCTGTAAATGACAGAAATTTATTTCTCACAATTTAGGATCAAGGTGGCAGTCGACTAATAGATGGTGCCTTGGTGCTGTGTCCTCACATGACAGAAGGATAAAAGGGGTCTCTTAAGCCTCTTTCATAAGGCCTCTAATTGCATTCATGTCTGCAGCTGTTCCCTTGTGGCATCCGATCCTGTCAGATCTAGGAAGCTAAGTAGGGTGGGGCCTGGTTAGTACTTGGATGGGACACTGCCTGGGAACACCAGATATTGTAGGTTTGGGAGAAGGACCCAGCCACCCCCTCCCAAAAATCAACCTGCCATTGAAAACACTATGAATAGCAGAGAAACATTGACAATAGTGTTTTCCCTGTCCTACGTAGGGTTGCTATGAGTTGGGTACTGACTCCATGGCACCTAACAACAATTGCATTCCTGAGGGCAGAACCGGCATGATTGAATCACCTTCCAAAGGCCTTACTTCTTAATGCTATTGCACTGGAGATTAAGTTTCAATATATGAATGTTGGGAGGACACAAAACTGAAATCGTAGCATATGGATTTAACTAGATGATCCTAGTTTGCACAAATATTATAATAATAATAATAATAACAACAACAACAATAACAAAAACAACAACAAACAACAACAAATGATTTTCTAGCTTTAGGCTGTCTTCAACTAGGAATGAACCAACAAACTAAGTGTGGTGGCCTATAATTCTAGCATTCAGGAGGCTGAGGCCGGAGGATCAAATGCTTAAAGGTTCAAGGCCAACCTGTGATACATAATGATAACCTACCTCAAAAAAAAATCAAAAATAGCCAATCATTCTTAACTGACTTGTCAGCACCTAACAACAATGAACAACAACAATAAGAATCAATAACAAGCAAAAAGTGTTTACTAAGAACCATAGTCCTGAGCATCTAGCAAATATTAACTCAAAGAATCCTCACAATGCTCCTGTAGAAAGTTGCTGTTATTACCTCCATTTTTTAGATGAGGAATATACATTTAGAGAGATTTATTAGCTTCTCCGTGTAATGTCAATAGTTGATGTGGGAAGTAGGAATTTAATCCAGGAAATTTGGCTCCTGGGCTTGTGCTTTGTTTGTTTCTTTTGTTTTGTTTGCTGCTTTTTCTGTTTTTAGAGAGGGTCTTGTGCAGCCCAGGCTTTCCTGGAATTCCCTATACAGCCCATACTGGCCTTGACTACCTGTTGATCCTCTGGCCTCAGTTTCCTGAGTGCTGTGATTACAGGCATCTGCTACTGCACCTGGATCCAGGGCTTGCGCTTTTATCCAGCAAATTTTTTACTAGATTTCTTCAGATAGCATCTGGAAAGTGATTTTAACAGATTGTTTAGTGTACAATGAGGACTCAAAAATTTAACAAAAGAAACTGAAAGTACATGACACTAACTGTAATAGTACAGTTAGATTGTAATAGTATGCAAGATTGTAATAATAATGCAAAAGAGGCATAGTTTAGGTAGAGCAAAAATGACCTCTACAAGGGCTCTTTGTGACTTTGGCTGCTGCCTCTAGGGAAGCTGAAGCTGGAAAGATGAAAATAATGACTGAAAAAAATTGAGGGTACTCTCAACACATCTGAACAAATCGGAGTCCTAGGATATCAATGCACTACCAGTAAGAGTCCAAAGGCCAGAAAAACAGGGTTTTTGCTTTAGTTACACACATTTAAAGTTCTGGACCAATTGCAAAATAAATAACCCTTTACATATTTACATAAGGACATCACTGTTTAAATTTTGATCGTAATTTAAAATAGTGTCTTTCTCTGAGTGACAAATCTAATATTTGAATGCTGTGTCTTTTGTTTTCAAAATATAGGATAGGATATGCACAAACAATTGGCTAGATGCTGAATGCTGGCAAGCAAAAGTTTAAGATCATAGATTTCAATGTTCTAAGGCTAAGTATTATCTTCTTTAGTGAGAGAGGTACTCAAAATATTTTTTGTTAACTTATTTTCTATGTGTATTTCTGACATGCAAATTCCATCAGTTGTGGGGACTGTGGAAAGGAGTCCTAGAGTGAGAAGAAAATCTGTATGGTTTATACAATGACAGAGCAAAGATTTAACAAGTTGAACAGAGATAGGACAGAGATAATGATGAGCTTTGAAACCTAGGCAGAAGAATTTATGTACACAAAGTAAATAAACTGGAAACTATTTTTGTTAAATAGTGTGTTATTTGATAAATAAATAGTTTGAAAGTGGCATAAAATGTTTGTTGAGATTCTACTGCATTAACTCTAATCTTCCTAATGCCTGCAGCCATACCATGTGGTGTCCAACCCCACCAGATCTCAGAAGCTAAGCAGGGTTGGGTGTGGTTCGTACTTGGATGGTAGACTACCTACGAACACTAGGTGTTGTAGGCTTAGGAGAAGGACCTGGCAACCCACTCCTAAAAGACAATCAGCCATTGAAAACCTATGAGCAGCAGAGAAGCACTAAAAATAGTGTTTTCCTATTGTGTGTAGGGTTGCTATGAGTTAGACACTGAGTCAACAGCATATATATATATATATATATATATATATATATATATATATTCCATACATATGTATACATTTGGATATTTTATATGCAGATTATACAACTCTGCTTGCTGACACTGAAAGGTATTTGAAACATTTACTAATGAAGAGTAAAGAACACAGTCTTCAGTAAGGATTGCACCCCAATATCAAGAAAACAAAAATCTTTACAAGTGGATTAGTAATAAGCAACTTCATGATAAACAGAGAAGAGATTGAGGTTATCTAAGATTTTGCTTTATTTTGTTCTACTGATATCTGGCCAACTGAGTGGAAGAGATCAATATTTGTGCCTATTTCCAAGAAAGGGGATCCAACAGAATGTGGAAATTATAAGACAATATCATTAATATCTCAAGCACATAAAATTATGCTAAAGATTATTCAAAAGCACCTGCAGCAGGATATAGACAGGGAACTGCCTGAAAATCAAGCCAGATTCAGAAGAGGGTGTGGAACCAGGGGCATCATTGCTGATGTCAGGTGGATATTAACTGGAAGCAGAGAATACCAGAAAGATGTCTACCTATGTTCTAGTGACTATGAAGAAACATTTGACTGTGTAGATCACAATGAATTATGGATAACATTATGAAGTAAGGGAATACCAGAGCACTTAATTGTACTCAGGAGGAATCTGTCATGGACCAGGAGGCAGTTATATGAACAGAACAAGGAAACACTGTTTGGTTTAAAGTCAAGAAGAGTATGTATCAGGGCTGTATCCATTCACTATACCTCTTCAATCTCTATGCCAAGCAAATAATCTGAGAAGAATGACTTTATGATGAAGAACATGGCATCAGGATTGGAGGAAGATTCATTACCAACCTGCATTATGCAGATGACATAACTTTGCTTGCTGAAAGTGAAGAGTATTTGAAACATTTACTGATAAATATCAAAGAACACAGCCTTCAGTGTGGATTGTGCTTCAACATCAACAAAATAAAAATCCTTACAACTGAGTTAGTAAGCAATTTCATGATAAATGGAAAAAGGGTTGAGGTTGTCCAAGATTTTGCTTTGCTTGGTTCTACAATCAACATCTGTAGAAGAAACAGTCAAGAAGCCAAAAGACACATTGCACTAGAAAAAGCTTTTGCAAAAGATCTCATTAAAGTGTTGAAAAGTAAAGATGTCACATTGAAGATGAAGGTGTGTCTGACTCATGCCATGATATTTTGTCACATCATATGGTTGTGAAAGCTACACATTGAATAAAGGAAACAGGAGAAAAATTGGTGTTTTGAATTATGGTGCTGTAGAAAAATATTGAATATAATATGGACTGTCATAAGATCCAGCAGATCCATCCTAGAAGTGAAACCTGACAGCTCCTTGAAACCAAGGATGGCTAGGCAGTGTCTGATGTATTTTGGACATGTTGTCAGGAGGGACCAATCCCCGGAGAAGGACACCATGTTTGGGAGAGTGATGGGTCAACCAAAAAAAGCAGACTCGACTAGATGGATTGATACAATGTCTGCAACAATGACCTTAAACATAAAAAAGGCCATGTGCTTGGTACGTAATTGAGGAGTGTTTTATTCTCTTGTACATAGGATTACTTTAAATTGGACCAGGCTCAATGGCACCTAACGACAACAACTATAACAACACTTTTTTGTGTTATAATGACTAACCTGAGATAATTTGTTTATGTCATGTACCTAGATTTGATCAACAAGTTGGTAAAAGTGTCTCCAAAGTGAATAATTTGTTGTCACCAAAGATTTTATTGTCTACTAGAAAATGTAGAAACAATATGTGAACTTTCCAAAATATGGTTTATAAGATGATGGAAGAGAAATTTTTTGTTTATTAGAGCTAACAGTCACTATAGCCTATTCCATCCCACCAGATCTCAGAAGTTAAGCAGGGTCAGGCCTGGTTAGTACTTGGGTGAGAGACTGCCTGGTAATACCAGATACTGTAGACTTAGGAGAAGGACCCAGCAACCTACTTCCAAAAAATCAGTCTGCCATTGAAAACCCTGTAAGTAGCAGAGAAGCACTGACAATAGTGTTTTACCTGTTGTATGTAGGGTCGCTATATGTCAGACACCAACTTGACAGCACCTAACAACAACAACAACAACAACACTATTAAAATCTTGTTTTGTTTATCCTTCTGTTGTTGAATTGTTAGTAATTTCCAGAACTGATTTTGAATTTCTAATGCCTTCTTTTCTGGGTACTTGAACTTAGAACCAATACACTGAGAAACAAATGGCTCTTAAGCTGTCTTGGAGCTCATTATCAATATTACATATTATATAAATGCTCTGTTATGTGCTAGTAATTATTATAAAATGGTAGAAGACTTAAAATATAGTTATTTAAATCGTTTTTTGAGTGTTTCATTATAAAAATATTAATAAAACTCTAACCCAAGCAAGTTTGGATCAATTCCTATATGTCTGGAGTCCACTGTTCAAAGCATTTTCCAAGCTGTTAAAAAATGTTAATCATGGAAATTGATAATAAAAGTGTATCTTATTTGTTAGAACGTGTTGTACCAATTATATTTTCTACCAAATTTCAGTTTCCTAAATGCCTTCACTTCTCTAACCTTAGCTGGAAACAGTCCACCCCAATTTCTTTTTGATAGAAAACATAACAGAAGACAAGTTTTTATTTCAAAATATGTGCCATAGGCAAATCTCCTCATGTAAGCATTCAGGTGAAAAAGATTCCTTAGCAAAGTTTGTCTAGTGTAAACCCAGATGCTATTCTAGGTATTTAAGTTCACTTCACTGTGAACTTCAGGAAAGTAAGGAACATGACTCACTGTATTTCCACTGTATGAACGCATGCATGCATGCGTGAATGAATAATTAAATAGAATTTTACAAATAGCTCTGCCTTAAAACATTCATCTCTTCTATTTCTCAAACTTCTTTCAGAATTTTATTTTTTAATTCTTTTTTCAAAAATTTAAATGTTTCCCAAATATCTATAATACAAAATGAAAATAAAATTGTGAATAATGTACTCATGAAAAAATATCAACAACTGTGATGGACCCTGGATTATAGCACCTATTTGATTCTGATGTTTACAGTTACCCTTTCATTTGATGATTCTGAGGCTGACACATGTTTATATCTAGATTAGCCACTTAAATCTCCTAGACACCATATTCTTTTTGTTTTCTTTCTGAATATAAGAATAGTATATCATCTCTATTTTTGGAACAGTGTACATTCATGGGATACCGTAAGCACTCAATTTATGTTCAAAAATTATACATTGCATTTTTTAACCGTAGCATACAAATGGCTCCTTGAGCCAGCCATATCAGCTCTCAGCAGATTTTGCCATTGTTTGGCAAAACTTAGTTCTTAACCATTTTTCATAAATTATTCTGCATTTTTCACATTTCTATTCCATTTATACTAGAATATAAACTCTCACCATACACCTTAATCATCTTCACAGGTGGATTACTGACCTCCAAGTCAGCTGGATCTGAGCATATGATGTTTGTGGATTATGAACAGCAATTTGAATTTCATAGCTAGTGAAGAATAAGCATGCGAAGGCTGACACTTTCATGGAACCTTTTTAAAATGTGACTCAGATGGAAGGCAGATCTTGTTTGATTTTGCTCTACTTCCCTTTCCTGTTGCCTGTAGCAGATATTTTACCTCATATTCCAGTCTCATGTGGCCATTTGAGTCATGAGGGCAGATGCAGTTACTAAATATGAAATGCCAGAAACACAGATGATCACGAGAAAGCTACTAATGATCTCTGAACTTCTTTTATAGAAGAAAAATAATCATTTCTCTTGCTTAAGCAACTATTTTTTGAGTTTTCTCTTACATACAGCTAAGGTCATTTTACCTTAGCTAAGATCATTATGATAATCAATTCACTTAATCCTATATGATTTACTCCATTAATCCAACCAAAGAAAAAAATCGATGATTTCTCGATCAGACGTCATTAACCATTCAAGAATAAGGAGCTATATTGCCAAAAACAATGTTAGCAAATAATCTCCTTGATAGTAGTAATCATCAATGATAAGTAATAGTAGTAGAAGTAAAAGCAATAAGAATTCAATAGACATTTAATTATTATTTGCAAGTGCCTCTGCTGTAGATCTTCCATATCTTAGCCAATCTAATGCTTACTGTAGCCTTTGAAATGGTATCAACTATAATTCTTTAAAATGAGAAAATTAATGTTCAAGCAGCCTATGCAATTTTACCTATGGTTGACAATTACTAAATGTCCAAATCAGAATTTGAAACCAGGCAATTGAGTTTGGTGATCAAACTACTCAACAAAATGGCAGACATTTTCATCAGTACTTGAAAAACAGTATGTTAAATATTACATTGCTTTACTTTGACCATTTCTTTAGTGGCCTTAATAAAGTTGAAATATAGGAGTCTAAGGGACATTTAGTAAAAGGATTAGAAGTATACAAACTATTTGGCTGGAAACAGCACACTGGAATGTAAGATTTTAGAAGGGGTTCAAGGTCAGACAAATTCAAGGGCCAATGTCTATTGATAGACTGGCTGGTGCTGATTGACTACAAACATGCAGAGTAAAAGAAGAAAATAAAATTTTAGGCTATTATTTCAGATCAAGTCTCTTTCCTGAAAGTTTCATGATCATTTAGATATTGATAAGAACTTTTTTTCTTAGTAATAATGTAGATTTTAAATACCTTTAGGGGCAAAGACTATGTCATTTTCTCTGTATCTAGAGAAACATCAGGGGCTCTAACTATCACTAAATGTGTACATGACAAAAGTCTCCTTTACTGTCTATGATAGAAACTAAAACTATTTTTGCCTTTATAAAACTTATTTTATAAAGCTGGTCTTCTCTTTCTCAAAATATTTCCAAACATGAATTGAAATGGATTAGCAGTACAGATTCTTTAACCTTCTATTATCTTATGACAGTTGATATTAAAATGAAATTTTTGAATTTATGTTAGAAAATATTGGGATATTTAGGTAAATTATTGTATGTGTCATCAATTCAGAATGACAATTCACTCTATTAATGGTAGTTTATAAACAAATAGTAAATAAATTGTACTAATGGGAAATTGATCCAAGAAGAAGACCAGAGTGTACCATACTAATTTCAAATGAATACTTTTCAGGTAAGGAGTGAATAGGACACTGAGCTTTAATTCAAGTAATAGACAGCAGGAATGTCTAGGAAAATTCAATTCTCCTGTAAAATGGATGCCATTTCCTCTGTGCTTGACTGAAAGTATGGCTGAGACAGACCAATTTGACATAATTGTTCCTTTTTTCAGTCTGATACTGACAAAAGTTTGTTTTTTATATTTCTGTGATGCAAACTTAGGATATAACTTTGCATGGCTGACATTAATTCAACCAATCTATTCTGCAATTACTTGAGAATAATTTGTAATGATGAATATAGTTCTGATTTATAAATTAAAGGAACATGTCCTGGCCATGATTATCTGTCTATTCCAAAACAAATTTAGATACTATGAACAGAACTGTAGATCTTAGACCGGTTAGACAATTTAAGAGTTTAGACAATTTAAGAGTTTCTGAGACACTTGAAGAAATATATACACTTTAATAGGCAGATATTATCTGATTATCTTTTATATTTTTTTGCAATATTGGGGGCTGAACCCAGGGCCTCATGATTGCGTGCTTTGCAAGTGTTGTACCACGGAGCTACATCCCCAGGCCATTTTTTTTTTTTTTAAATTTTTGAGACAGAGTCTCGCTAAACTCCTCAGACTGCCTCTGGTCTTAAACTTGGGATCCTCCTGCCTCTGCCTCCCGAGTCCCTGGGATTACAGGCATGTGCCACCACACCCGACCCTATTTGATTATCTTAATAATGGTACGAACATTTACTGACATAAACATGATTGAGTTACATATAATTATTGCATTCATTTTACATTATTGAAGATAAACTATATGAATTAAATTATACATTTAAATTATATGAAGATGACACACTTTGATTTCCCCTTAATTTTGTATTTCATTTATAATTTTAAATTATTCAATGATGATGAATAACTTTTTGAATTGTATTATTAAATTTTGATCAAGCTTCACTTTTCTCTTAGTCTCATGTCAGCTACTTATTACTGCTTGTTAGACATCATAACCTCTCTCTTTCATATATATAACTGTGCTCATGATCCAAATACCTTTTGCATTGCTAGATCTTTGCACAGATAGTTAACTCCTCCTTCATGCTTATTTCCTACTTCTACACCTACTTCTACCTTTGCCTACAAATATATTTATCTGACTCTCATTTTAAAATTAACTAGCAAAAGCACATTTTTCATTAATATTATACCAGGGGTCACTGCCATCATAGAAAATGTCAAATGGTCATGTTCTTCATCTTACTTATATTTAAGGCATAGACAGCTAATAGAATTCAGTTACTAGTACTGACACACATCATTGCATATGTTCATTGAATGTATGGGCATATTGAATGTTGCATATATTTAGCATTTGAGTTATAACAGAACAAATTCCTAGTGTGTTTCCTTGCCTTGTGTGGTCCATCCTCCAAAAGTCATTAGTTGTTAGTTACCATTGGGTTCTAAAAATAGTATTCCATATGTCTGTGATTTCCATCTCTTATGTCTGAATTTTCATCCATCTTCTTCTTACTTTACCATGTTAGGTATTCTCCTATAGTTATTGCACATTTTATCCCATTCTACTTCCCAAAGTGAAATATCCTTTTTTAGTTTTCCTCCTGGAACTAGTTTTCTAGTCTTCTGGAATATTTTACACAGTGAGTTTTGTAGTACTTAATACTCTTCTTGTGTAGATTTTACAATAATAGAATATATACCAGTCCACGAGTTAGAACATTACTTTCTACCTCCCAATAAGCAGGTATACTTATCAATTTGGCTTCTTTGATTCTCCACTCTCTTATCATTCTCTACTTATTATCTCCATTATTTTATTCATTTCTATGACTTTGTGTTAAAAACAAAGAAGGAATTATCAAATTAAGAGTTAAGAAGCCCCAAAATGAATCTTATTTTGACAAAAAATAGTTTATGACTTTGGGATAAACATTCCATGTCTTCATGCCTCATTTTCACTTCAGTTAAAAATATTTCCTATAAAATTTTAGTGTAGATAATATTAATAAGAAAAACAATAAAATACATACAATATATCCTAAGTTCAAAATAGTTAGGTAGTGCATAATAAATTCTTCATTTGAGAGATTTGCAATAAACATTAGTGAATTAAGCCTTGGTGAAGTACTGCAACTTAAAACCAAAAACAAAACAAAAAAAAAAAAAAAAAAGAGGGGGGGTTAAATGCTTAACTGTGTTAAAGTTAGTTTAACAAAGCCATATTATTATATAATACTGAACTACAAAACCTTTCAAATCCATCAACTTTTCCTTATGTCCACAACCAATGAGTTTAGTCCAAGTGATTATGATTTTAAAGCCATATTTAATTCTACTCTCAATTTTATTTTGTTGTGGGGTTTAGCTCAGTTAATAGGGTGCTGCTACACTGTCTCTGATGATCCAGGTTCAATCCCCAATGATGCAAAAATGTGATAAGGACCATGTCAATCCTGAAATAATCAGCCATTGAAAACCCTATGAGAATTGCTATGAGTTGGATTCAATTCAATGGCACCTAACAACAACAGCACAATTTTTTATGACATATAATGTTTTTGTCATTTTTAAAATCAGATTCTATTGTTTGCTTTCTTGACTGTTTCTTGTAGCTCTAATTTCCTTGATTTCAAATCTTCAAATTGTCACCATGACCAGGCATTTATACCCTCTTACATTTCAATGCAGAATGCTTAACTTATTTCCTTATATCTTTGAGGTCCCATACCTTATTAATTCTAGTACAGTTCTGTTTCAATAAAAAAAAATTCTTCAGTGGTTCTGTATTGCTTGAAGTACAAACTTCACAGACATCTTACCTGACATCTTTGCTTGTTTCTCATGTTCTAGAGACCTTTCACCCAGATTTCTAAGGGTTGAGTTTACATTCATTCCTTCAGCATGATTAATTTCCATTTCATCCTAAAATTTCCCATATTTTGTACAATAAATTGTACATTTATCATACCTAAAACCTTCTATTTTCTACTAAATTAAATCAGTACAATACTTGACCAAAATCAGGATTTATTACTTCCTATCTCTCCTTTTCTGCTTTGAATTTATTTGTACCTATCAACATTCTATGATTATTCTGAGGAGTATTCTAAAAGGTCTTATGTCACATGGATTTTCATTCTCTATTTACCTTTTCACCTAATTTATATGAGATCCACTTAATGAATACATGTCTAAAAATATATTTCCTAAAATTTAGTTCAAATTCCAACTGCTGACTGATAGAATTAAATTTCTCAGGCACTCAAAACTTTTAAAATGAAAACCTGATCATATTACTTTCATGCTTAACATCTTTTAGGAGATCTTCTTCTACAAAATACAATACAAACTTGGAATATGAAATACAAAACCTTAACTGTCTATTTCCATCTCTTAGCATTGCCCAGCATATTCTTTGATTTCTAGTCACTCCAAACTATTTATTTTCCTTAGAATAAGGCATGTTCTTTAACTATTTCTTTCCAGCTAAATAATTTCATTTTCTATTCCAAACCCACTGCAATCTAAGACTTTTATTTGGAGGAGTGTAGTATTCATTTTTTTGCTATTTTCCCTTCTTCCCTCTTATAGATTCTATATCCTCTGTTTACTAACAAAGGCCAAAAAAGGAGTAAGGGGTAGCAATGTGATCAGAAGGCAGTAGATCTTCCTTTAGACAAAGCTACACATATTTTTAAAAGCGAATGAAAGAGGAAAAAATAGAAAATTTTTAAAAGGGATAAAAAAGAAAAGGAAGGAAAGAAAAGGAAATAAGGAGAGTATAGATGAGTAAATAAACAAAGATTAGAAAATAAATTGAGGTCAGAGAAAGAAAGAAAAGAAGAATTGATGAATAGTTTGTGTATCCCACCCAATAACTGGGTATAACAGACACAAATTTACAGTAGTATTTGCCTAATAAAATGATTCCCCTATGTGCCTGTTGGCCTGAAGCCATAGCCCTGTGGTATCTGATCCCATCAAATCTCAGAAGCTAAGCAGGGTCCACCTGGTTAGTACTTGGATGGGAGACTGGCTAGGAATAGCAGATACTGTAGGCTTGGGAGAAGGACCCTGCAACCCACTCCCAAGAATCAATCTGCCACTGAACAGCAGAGAAGCACTGACAAGTGTTTCGCCTGTTGTATGTAGGGTCGCTATGAGTCGGATGCCAATTCGACGGCTTCTAACAACAACAACAACAACACAACATTTCTGTCAGCTTGTGGTGCTGTGGGGGCTTGCTTGTTGGAATGATGCTGAAAGCTATGCCATTGGTATTTCAGATATCAGCAGGGCCACCCATACTAGAGAGGTTTCATTTGAGCTTCCAGATTAAGACAGACTAAGGAGAAGGACCTGGCAGCCCACTCCCAGAACAATTAGCCATTGAAAACTCCATAAATAGCAGAGAACCATTGTCAAATGCAGTTCCAGAAAATGAGCTCTCCAGGATGGAAAGCATATCAAGAAACAAGTGGGGAAGAGTTGCCTCCTCAAATAGAGGGATGGGATTGTAGTAAAGCCAGTAGGACCTTCTTTTCCTGATGTGGCATAACTCAAAATGAGACCAAACCTAGTGGCTACAACAATGGAATCAAATATAAAAAGATTGTGAGCATAGCAGTTTTGGGAAACGTTTCGTTCGGCTGTATGTACGGTCACTATGAGTTGGATTCAACTTGACAGCACCTAACAACAACAACAACAACAACAACAACAATAAAGTGATTGGGCAGTGGACTTTCTAGGGGAAATTGAAATTTACAGTTCATTCTTAAATCAGTAAGTTAGATCATCTAGATCAAATATTTCATGCACATTTTTGTACAAAAAATTTCCTTTGCTGTATTTTCTACTTGGAATACCTATTTGATAGTTAAAAATGAATTCTTAGTTCATTTTTATGATGTTAGGATCTGTTTTTTGTTGTAACAATTTTAAGAAGTTTTTTAAATCGTCTCATTAAATCATCATACTATGCTACAAAAATAATAAGAGTTTATCTCTTTAGAATGGCACTGTGGAAAATGGATTCTATAATTCTGGCTTGTTTGTGATTGAAGCAACATCTTTCATGATGAATCTGACCAGATTTCAGGAATGTCCAGTTCTAGCACTGAATATTTCCCACCCTAAAAGGGCCAGATAACGCTGGTTGACAACATGGATTTTCTGAGATTGGAAATTAAAAATTGAGGAGGAACAAAACTATTGTGGATGTGACACATTTATTCAACTATGTCGTGTGTGTGTGTGTGTGTGTGTGTGTGTGTGTGTGTGTGTGTATAATGTGTTTAAAAAACAGATAAGCCACAATATTGAGTCCATTTTTGGATGTAACATCTCAAGTTTTGGAGAAAGGTGAAATATTTTAAAAGTTTTGCTTAACTAGAACACTTTGGTTTAGATTTTAAATTATCTCTGATGCTATGTCTAGAATAGAATAGTGAAGTCAGAACTAGAACTTTTAAGTTACTATAGAATGTCCTTATTAAATCAGAGCCAGGATGACAGTCTATAAATAACAATGAAATAATACATGAGGGAATTTTTACTGCATAATACTGACGGCCTTTGTCTGAGAACTACAAAACCTGACCAGAGCAAGAAGGTAGGCATTTCCTTTCCACTCTTGTAATCCCAATTTGAGGGTTAGCACTTTTCATACTTACTTGTGGTGCAAAATTCATGCTATGAGTTAATTTTCATTCTTTATTACAAATATGCACACAAAAATGAAATTTTAAAGGAATATGCAGGTGTCTTGATCACTTGGGTACTGATGCTTAGAGTTGGTCCAGCATATCCTGTAATCATAAACATTTACTCTTGTGACCAGCATTATTCAATCCCCAGAAAGGTGGTCCTTTGCATCTCTTGCTTTGTCTCACTTCTTGCGTTCAAAAGAAGATTGTGTTCACATTCTGTGAAAATGTGTAGGTTATGCCATTGCTTGTATTGGAGATGAGCAATTTCTGAGTGCATGCAAGATTTGAGCAATAGGAGAGCTTTGGTAAAAAAACAGGAAAAACAACTTATTAAATCCTTGCAGAAATCATAAATACTAAAGGCTCTGTGTAAAATGTCTCATTTCCCAGGTATGTTCAGCATCCATTTCCTTGTTTCTCTTTGTTCCAAGTATCCAGAGAATATTCAAAATAACATAGTTATGAACATATTTACATACAAAAAATTAACATGATATTTATAAGCATTTGTACATGGTACAAAGAACTTGATTTGTACTCATGACCAGGATCTACAAATAGTAAGGGAAGCCTGGGAGGAAGCCATGTGCTTCTTATGACCATTTCTGTTTTCTGCCCCTCTTCATTCTCTGGCAGATTGTAGATGTCCAGTGGAAAACTCCCAAGAGACTCCAGAAGACAGCAGAGGTATTGGAGGAAAGAATCATGGTTTTGTCAATGACTGCAAGAGACAGAGACCTTTACCAACTGCATTGGGCTATGTATTAATGAGAAATAAATTTTCATTGTCTGTCCAGGAAAAAAAAAGAAATTGTGAAATATACATAAGAAGTATTAAAATGTTTAGATTCCTTGCCACATATATCCACATTTTTATGGATTTTTGCTGGAGGACAATTAAAGATACATGATTTTTCATTATGTCTCTCTTGATAGTCTCCTAACATAAGAATCAAAATATGACCAAGATAGTGGACATATTAATTACTTTATATATGCACCAAATATATGCATGCTGGAATTTATTAACTTATACAAATGTTAATAATAACTTGCTAATAGAAAAACAGTCTGAGTAATAATATATACTATTAATTTAAAAAACTATTTATTAAATATATAATAATATATGTGGGCTGGGATTTAGTTCAGTTGGTAGAGCGTTGTGCTGCAGCCTCTGAGGTCCCGAGTTCAATTCCCAGCACCGCAAAAATGGGAGAAGGGCCTGGCAATCCACTCCCAAGGCAATCCCGAAATGGTCAGCCATTGAAAACCCTATGACTCGACGGCATCTAACAACAACAACAACAATAATATATACTGCCTGTAGCCCTACCACTGTGGCATCCAACTTGGTCAGATCTCAGAAGCTAAGCAGGATCAGGCCTGGTTAGTATTTGAATTGGAGGCTACCAGGGAACACCAAGTGCTATAGGCTTGGAAGACAGATGCTGCAACCCGCTTCCAAAAAACAATCTGCTGTTGAAAACCCGATGTATATCAGAGAAGCAGTAACAGTACTGTTTCATCTATTGTACATAGGGTCGCTATGGGTTGGACACCAAGTCGACAGCACCTAACAACAAAAACATTAATATATACTATTAAATGATCATCTATTGTGAATGATAACAAATGTGAGACATACCTATTTAAATGTGTATGGTTTTCTGTAGATGCTCAGCTACTCAATTAAAAACCTGTAATTTGTTAGATTTTCTATGGCTATGGTAGTGTCAAAGAACTTATATGAATTTATTTTTTAAAAACCTAGAGAGTTAAGAACAGATATGAGGTAATATGTGTTATAATGGAGCATGTTTTTTTTAGCTATATTAGGAGTAAAATAATGATAAAGAAATATAGTGGGTAAGAAAGAAAAAAGCAATGGCCAGTTCAAATAACTGAAGGCCGTATTAAAAAGAAGGAACTGTTACATAAGGGATTGAACAAGTAAGTTGGAACTTATTTATATAACTAAAGAAATTAACATTTCAAGTATTACAGATTTTTTTTACAAGTGCTTCTTACTTTTTGGTATTTTTGATAAATAAAATTTTAAATTTTTCTGAGATATTATTTTCTTTTATTGTTGCCTTTCTGCTTAACCCAAAGCAAGTTATTCCTTTTTTCAAGAGACAGGCCATATTTTATTGTGAAGTCTTCCTGTGTAGACACCAGATCTGGGTCAGTCTCATCCCCCAGGGACTTTGCCAGCTCCAAGACGTTCCCCAGAGTTCATCTGAATCGATAAATGTGGCTCAGAACCTAGTTTCCTTTCCCTACTCCCCAAGACCTTTCATAAGTTTACAAATAAACATTGTTAGAAAATGTTATTTTATGTAAGGAAGAATATAAAATTAATAATTTTTTAAATTTCATGATTTTTTGAACACCTAAGAAAGAACTGAGATCAAGATATATTACCAACTTGGACTGGTCCATAATATTCAATAGGTATTTGTTGAGTGGATAAATTAATGAATAAATTGAAAAACAATTTAATACAATCATCATTAATATGTTTTGTACAGATAAGCAACTAATTACAGAGTTATTGTTGTTGTTGTTGTTAGGTGCCTTTGAGTTGAGTCTGACTCATAGCGACCATATGTACAACAGATAGAAGTCTACCCAACACAGTGCCATGCCTGGCACTATTGTCAGTGCTTCTCTGCTCTTCATAGGGTTTTCAATGTCTGTTACCTGCTACCAACATTCACCAGTGAGTTAACCAAAGAGTAGCTGCTATCTTAAGTGTTTTGATATTGTGTCGTTCGTTAAAATAATAACAAATGATTTGATAGATCTAACACCATTACTAAGGCATAATAAAATAATCAAAGAAATTATTAGAATGATTTCATATATGTAAATTTTTAAAATCATGTAGTTTTATTTCAAGAATTGGGATTTTGTACATTAAATGATAACATGTAAGTTGGAATTTATATTTCTTCTTATAATGAATTATGAATCTATTAAAGGAATTAGTAATGTTTTGTGAAGAAACTGAAAATGTTTCATCATTATTATTAATATACAAAATAAGCAATTTTTTGTTGAAATAAACAAATGAAAATGCAAAAAGTGCATTGCTCTATCTGCTTATATTCCAAAAATCTTAGAGGAGACATGCCTTTTCTTTTTCTACTTACATTCAGTTTCTTTTCACCTTCTGTTAAGTACCTACAGTTACCAAGACTTGCTCATGGTGGTCCTTACTCACCTGTTTTTAATGACCATATTCCCACTATGTCATTTACTTCCTCTTTGTTGCTTATTTACCATTTTTCTCTCCATTCCTTCTCTCTGTACTTCCTTGCCCTGATTCATACTCATAAAAGCTGATCTCTTTTAGTGACTCAGTTTCTTTTTTGCTCTTGAATTCTGGATGAATTTGGCCAATGTGAGGGCAGGAGGTCAGAATGTGGAAAGGAAAAGAGACAGTGTACTTATGCTCCACTGCCCCAGCTCCCTCTGTGCTACACCATTGAGACTGTGCCATTATTTTTCCATTGAGATAGGGAGAGCTACATTGTCCTCTAACTCTGATATGTTTACTGTTCCCATAAATACACTTGTATGCAATAGTTGCCTAGAGCTAGTGTTCCTGGTCTGGAAATAATTATGGTGTTTTCTCTCTATGTGTTCATCTGAGTAACATTCTCTGTTATGTGCATCTTTATTTCTTTTTACTGAAAATACTATCTTCTATATTCACTTCATGCAAGCCAGGTTTTTCAGACATCCATTCTGCTTTATGAATTCATTGCATTAACTATGGATAAGTCAACATGTTATCCTGCCATGCTGTCCTCAAGGTTTTAATTTGAAAGAGATGAGTGAATTTCAAGTAGTTTGATATGGCTCATTGATATGGAAAAATATGGTTTTTTTTCTATCCGTATACTTCACACAGTTATTCAGTAGTGGCTGAAGTAGTTAAAAAACTTAAGAGCACAGAAATCTGCTTTTATAACTTTTATGGACTCCTATTTCCTGATGGAAGAAATACATATTCATCAGCACAGGATGCAAGGTGCTATCATCTTGGGATCCTACTTTCAAGGGCCCATGAATTTCCCAAGGTTGTGTTACTATAATTTAAATTTTGTGAACTAATCTTTTGTTTTCCTCTGATTCCTTTGTGCATTTCTTTATCTGATGAATTTTCACTTTTTCTTTTGTTTGTTTGTTTGTTTTTTTGTGGTACTTTAGGGTTAAACCCCCAGCCTAGTTCTTTATTTTTTGTCCTGAGACAGGGTCTCACTAAATTATGCAGGCTGCCTCTGGCCTCAAACTTGTGATCCTCTGGTCCCACCCTCCTGAGTTGCTGGGATTATAGATAGGTGTGATCCACCGCACCCAGCTCACTTATGCTTCAAATCTATGAGCAGATATTCCCCCCTCTATGAAGCTATCCATGATTCTGGCTAAAAAAATAAAAATAAAAATAAATTATCTACTGTACCTCAAAATTTAATACTTATAATTTTGATGAAAAATGGTATATTCCATAGTAATAATTTTAACAAGCTTATATTTGAATATATCCTTTTCCTTTCACATCTACAGAACTGCATGATAATTCTGTCTATAATTTTGATAAATATTTGAACTATTGAAACTAGAATTCAGTTAATATATGCCAAATCAATTAATTAAGTAAACAAAATTAGTAGATGAAAGGACATAGTGACTTCCTATCTTATGACTAGAAATCCATTATTGATGTGTTTGGCTTTAGAAATAATGTCAGGCAGTAAAGAAACTTAACAAAGATCATGAAAGGAGTAAATAAATGAAAGGAACACAAAATAACACTATGTTAGAATGAAGTAATGTAAGAAGTGGAAGCTATATTCAAAGGAAAGATATCCAAGTACAGAAATCTGAAAGGGTTATGCAATTTTTTAATTCTCAGGTATTACTGCATCATTGGGAGCTAAAATTAAACTGAAATAAATTTAAAGAATAAGATATATTTTTTCCATACAAAGAAAAAAGATGATTTTGGACCAAGCCCAACTTAACTGTTTTTGCACACTTACAGCAGGTTGGAAATTAATAGAGCAGTAGCAGTGATATCAGTGCGAGGAAATTAGGATTAAGATGGTAAATTGGATGTAGGAAAGAAAGCATAGGATGAGTAATGGACTGAACAACATGAGACTGACTTCCTAGATCATGAGAGAGAGATTGGCAATATTCCTTTTCATAAGCAACTCCCATTTCATTTTGTACTTGGCCAGACTATTTGTGTTTGGTCTTTTTTGTTTGTCTTTTATTTTATGCTATAAATTTTATATATCTTATTGAATACATTATACATCAAAATAGTGTTCTGTGTCAAATCTGCAGTTTTCAATGCAAGTCTTTGGTGCATAAGATAACAGATATTTTACTCCATTTGGTCTATATTTTTAAATTTTAACCTACAAGTTTTGATGACAAGGCTTAGAAATTCTATTGTTATTGTTGTTGTTAGATGCCATCAAGTTGGTGTCCAACTCATAGCAACCCTACGTACAACAGGTAAAACATTACAGTCAGTGCTTCTCTGCTATTCACAGGGTCTTCAATGGCGGATTGATATTGGGGAGTGGGTCAGGTTCTTCTCCTAAGCCTACAGCACCTGGTGTTTCCAGGCAGTCCCCTATCCAAGTACTTACCAGCCCCAACCCTGCTTAGCTTCCAAGATCTGATGGGATCAGATGCCACAATGGTACAGCTGCAAGACAGAAATATTATTAAAGCATATATTAAAATAATTCTATTAAGTGGGGTGGAACATAATCACATTTTCCAACATAAATAAAATGATATGTTCTGCTAAAAATGTCAAGATGTTATGAAGATTCAATAAGTAAATATGTATAATTACTTGTAACAATGCTTGACACCTAATAATTCTTCAATAAATATTAGTGGATTCTCTTTCTTACTGGAAATATCATTGGCATAAGCCAGAGAGACAGTTGAGAGATGAGCTTTCTAAGGGAAAGAATGGTTGATCTGAGTACATCCTGTTGCTTGTTGGACAACTTTTCCAAAATTTGCACTCAAAAGGGGAAATGTCTGCATGGGCTTATGTTTGAAATAGAGAAGGAAGAGATGATAGATAAAGCCATAAGACATAAGAATATTCAATTTTAATGTCTATCTAGAAGAATGTAACTATTGTGAGAAGAAAATTAGTGTTTTTCTTATAGCCTCAAGCACATAATAAAGGTAATACTAAGAATGCTAGCAAGCAAAGCATCACCTTTGTGATCCTAGGAGTTTGCCAGAATCAGTGTGTGGAGGGGGTGGCATGGTGCCTTGTGTCAGGGCCAGAGGATGGCAGTGGCATCATAGAGACAGCAGAGACCAATCTTGGCAGATCAGGGAGTACATCAAACACATCATAGTGAATAGCAGCAGCAGTCATCTTCAGATAGATCCTGCACAAAGCCTTGGGGGAAAACTTCACCCAGAGCAGACAAAATGAAAGAAGTAATAGGGGACAATCTTTCATAAAAGAGAAATCTTTTTCACAATAAATATGTCTCATACACATATACACACACTTGGTCACCTCCATGCCTTTTCATATATGAGAGGCTTTCTGAAGGAGATGTGATTTATTGTTAACATCACTCTTTCTAACCTGAATTTCTTATTATTGAGTTATAATTGCTAAACTCGGAATTCTGTGGCCACTTCTCATCAAGTGGCAATCAAGTCACCCGTATATCTATTCATTTTTAATTAAATAAAATTTAAATGAAATTTGAATTAATATCATGGTAACAGTAACTATTCTTAAATATTTGATGGGTATAACTATTACCTAAATTATAAATCCATTCTTGCCCTCTGTTTTCATATGTATATTTTCACACAAAACATATGTATGTTTCTAAAAAGAAATAGAATAATGTCACATAATTTGATGTGAGATCAGTTAACATTTGTGAAACATAATATCACAGAAAATTACACAATCCGTATATAATATTTAATAACTACATAACATCTTTTGGGTGTGCCAACAGATATTGAATTGAATTTACATTGGTCTATTATTAATGATGTAATTATATATATATATATACATATATATGTATGTATTTGCATGTGGTATTGCTCTTTTAAAAATTAAACAGCATGTTTTGTATTTTAAGAGTATTTAACAGATAACTATTCACTTATACCAATGTATATTTCCCTTTATATTTTATGAGTAAAAGATTAATCAAAATGGTGTCAAAGGTCTTTAGGAGATTTGATGTGGGTAAAGAATTGCAATCTACTGAGATGTGACAGAGAGACACAGGGTTAGCATCTGCTCCTTATGACATGAGAGGATCTGGAGAACAGCTTATATCTCCAAGTCGAAAAATAAAAAAACAGACCTTGGGAAGAGCTAGGCTCTCATAAATTCATGAACCATCTGGAGCAACCACAATCCAGGTGTATGAATACCACACCTGCCTGATCCTTAAAAGGTGAAAAAGAAGCTATGCTCTTCCCAATTTCTCCTCTTCTACCACCTAGGAAAGTACAACCCTGCTGCCTGGTTGTAGTTCTTATCTCACACTCGTCAATGATGAGTCAATGCTCTCACATTTACTGTTTAATGCAGTATTTTCTGTCACTAGCATCCAAATTATTAACTATAATACAAGGCTTCTTTTTTAGCAGTTTCTAGGGAAAGCTAGTGGATGAAGAGGTACCTGATGGTTAAACCATCCAGCAAACACATTAGCTAATCCCGTCAGAATTCCATCTGCCTCTTGAGGACTTCCACAAGAGTTCCTGACTCTGAAAGGAATCATTACCATTTTCCTTTTCTTAAGGTTCTGCACTGCCAACCTTGGAGAACAACCTTTCCATCAGTCTGGAAATATCTCCGACAAGACTTCATTTCCTCTCTACATGGAACACCCAACTAAATTCCTTCTCACTTGTGAACCTGGACCAGATGCCTAATAACTTTTTCTTGAACATAAAAGCCATTTACAATCCCTGAGACCAAAAGTCCAAAGCTTCCTAGAAGAGAGAAGGGAAAAATTTGCTTTTCATCCCACTAGAGTCTCCTCTGATGGAGCTGGAGACAGCAGTCAACAGCTTGGTAAATTATCCTGTGATAAATGTAAATTACCTAAAGCAGAGTAAGGAGGAAATTATCACCTTCTGTCATTTTTCAGCCCTAATTCCTTCCTACCCTGACAAACTGCCATGCTCCCAAAACATGAGTAATAATCACTTCATCTACAGACTTCTCCAATAGAAGAGAGAAACAGACTGTTTCTTATAGCACTAGTGAGGGGGCAGCTATCACCTGTCCCTAAACTGTCCTTTGGTCTCAAATAAAATGCAAACATTTACTTTTGAGACCATTTTCAGCTTGGGCCACCAGGTATACTGGAATTTTTACAAAGTATTTCTTAAAAACTATTGTTGTTATTAGGTGCTATTGAGTTGGGTCCCACTCATAGCCAACCCTTACAGAGTTTTCAATGGCAGATTGTTTTGGGATTGTTTTTTTAGGGTGGACTGCCACATATAGCTCCTACTTTATTAAAGTCCTTTATGGTTAGTTGAAAAATGTTCTCCTGCTCAAAAATTCTCCTTTTCCTAATCTCCAGAGCCTACAGGTATGTTACCTTACATAGTAAAATAAGCTTTGTAAGTGTAATCAAGTTAGGAACTTTGAGATGGGGTGACTACCCTGCAGCATATTGTTGTTGTTAGGTGCCATTGAGTCATGTCTGACTCATAGCAACCGTCATAGGGTTTTCAATGGCAGATTGTTTCAGGATTGCCTTGGAGTGGGTTACCACGTCCTTCTCCCATTTTTGTGGTGCTGGGAATCGAACTCAGGACCTCAGAGACTGCAGAACAGTGCTGTACCAACTGAGCTAAATCCCAGCCCTGCAGCATATAGGAGGACCCAATATTTTCATAAGGATCCTTATAAGAGAGAGCCTGGAGGATCATGCCAGAGAAGAAGATGTGATAACAGAAATAAAGGTCAGAATAATTCAATGAGAAAAAGACTTAAAACTCAGTTGGTGTCTTTAACAATAAAAGGAAATGACCATGGGTCAATAAAAGCATGCAGACTCCAGATGCTGAAAAAAGCAAGGAAATGGATTCTCTTCTGGAGTTTCTAGAAGAAACACAGTCAACCCATTTTGGACTTCTGATAACAAAAACTTCAAGATAATAAATTTACATCATTTTAAGCTACCAAATTTAACAGTAATTTGTAAGCAGTAGAAGTATCAGGAATAGATATAGCCCTTGTCCTAAACTTGGGGAATGTCTCAGTATTAAAACCTGCTGTGGTTTAAATATGAAGTGCTCCACAAAAGGGTTCATGATTGAAAGCTTGGTCCCCAGGTGGGAGGTTCTGGAAGCTTTGGGAGGTGGGACCTGGCTGGTGGGAGGCTATATCTGCCCTGGGCCAATTCTCTCCTTCTTTCTTTCCTTCCTTCCTTCCTTCCTTCCTTCCTTTCTTTTTCTTTCTTTCTTTCTTCCTCTCTCTCTCTCTCTCTTTCTTTCTCTCTCTGTCTTTCTCTCTCTCCTCTCCTCCTTCTTCCTCCTCCTCCTCCTCCTCCTTCTTCCTCTCTCTCTCTCTCTCTCTCTCTCTCTCTCTCTCTCTCTCTCTCTCTCTCTCTCTCTCTCTCTCCTTCTTACCTACCAGGAGGTGAAGAACCTCATTTGCCACATGGTTCCCCCACCATATTCTGTATTCTTGTGCCCTAGTGCATGGGGCCAAGCAGCCATGTCCTGGAACCTCTAAAACCATGAGTCAAAAATCAATCTTTCCTCCTTTAAATTGTATGTCAGTATTCAGTCACAAGTATGAAAAACTAACACAAAACCCATCACAGAGGCCACTTTCAGGAACATGAATGAGTTTCTTACTCACTAAAGAGTAGCTTGTGGTCTAAAAAATTAAGCTTCTAGGTACTTTTTTTCTCTATACCCCCTAAGTGCTAGCCCATTCATCCTTTTTAGTTGCCTTGGCATTGGGTATGGGATATAAGACTTGTTTTTATTTATTTGTAGGGAGTCTTGTTCTCCCATGTTCAATGCCAAAGGCAACTCCAGAATCACAGCTCTACTCAAGGTTATTGATGTCCCTGGGCCTGTACAACACTGTGAGTTTTGATTGAGAGCACAAGGATGTGAAAAACTATCTAGCTGGGTATATCCTCATTTCTCTCATCACTCTTCAGCTAATGAGCTTTTTGCATTTATGAGCCTTTCTGGTTTTTGCTTTTCTTTTTTTATTCAGTATGGGGGAAGCAGCATACATATACATGCTAGGCAAATTCTCTACTACTAAGGTGCTTCCCCCAGTACATGCTCCCCCTTTTTTTTATTTTGAATCATTCCTAGACACTCCCTCTTCCTCATCTTAAAAAATGTTTCATGTAATCGCCTTCAAGTGTGTAAATCTTGTCACATTGCCACATCTCCTATACCTTTTTGGAGATATGTAATGACTTGGGGTTTGAGAATGGACTGCTATGTGGCCCAAGAACTCCCACTTAGCACTTTAAAGTCACTGCCCCTCCCTTAGTGTCTAATTTTTGACCTTCACGTATATGGGAAATATCACTACCTGGGAGTAACATCTTAAGTTTTCATGTTCTAGCTATTTAAACTATTGGTTAGGTAAGTACCTTGGATTTCAATTTAGAAGAGTTAAGAAAAAAATGTCTGATTTGTAATATAACTAAGTTGATTAAGAGTGGAATCTAATTTTCCCAGGCTGAAGACTTGTTCTCTCAGTCTACTTTTTTAGATCTGTGATCTGGAACATAGGACAGAGTGAAGAGTATGGAGGAGAGCCAGGATTACTTCTCCAAATCTTTAGGGAAATTGGATGTGACATCATCAAACATGGCTAGAAGTGTGCAGGATGGGGCCCTGGAATACAGGGCCTTGTGTGACTATACAAGTCTTATGCCCATGAAGTTGCCCTGTCCTGCACACTGATCCTGACCTATGGCTAACCAGTCATGTGACTTAGAGCAGATCAATCGTCTCCCTTTCTTGTGCATTAGTTCTTCCATCTGACCAATAGGGGAAAACTGAATATCTACCTCATGAGATTACTGAGAAGATTAAATGAGTTCATGTGTGTAAAATTCCTAGAAGAATATCTGATGCTATATTTATGTTTCCATCTATTAACATGATAGTAGATTAGGAGAATGACTATGAATGGAGGAAAGAAAATATGAACATTTGAGCCTGAGCATTTTAATTAAACCCCTTCAATAGTCAGTAGACCTGCACCCGTACCACTGTGGCATTGGATCCCATCAGATCTCAGAAGCTAACCAGAGTCAGGCCTGGTTAATACTTGGATGGGAGATTGACTGAGAACACCAGGTGCTGTAGGTTTGGGAAAAGGACCTGGAAATCCACTCCCCCCCAAAAAAAAATCAATCCACCATTGAAAACCCTATAAATAGCAGAAAAACACCAATCATAGTGTTGTACATAGGATGAGGTCACCCGTCGTACATAGGGTTGGGACACTATGAGTCACTCTGTGACTTGAGGGCACCTAACAACAACAACAGTCAAAAAGCCTGCAACCATACCACTGTGGCAACAGATCCCATCAGAACTCAGAAGCTAAGCAGGGTTGGGCCTGGTTAGTACTTGGATGGGAGACTGCCTGGGAACACCAGGTGCTGTAGGCTTGGGAGAAGGACCTGGCAACTCATTCCCCACAAATAATCAGCCATTGAAAACCTTATGAATAGCAGAGAAGCACTAACAATACTATTTTTGACTGTTTCAAGAAGGGGTACTATGAGTCAGACACTGAATAGACGGTAGCTAACAACGACATCAAAGGTACTCTTTCTGAATAAAGAGCCTCAGCCTATGGAATCAACTTTCTATCATTAATTGCATATTTATTGAACTATCATGTGTCAGACCCTATTCAAGGGCTTCTTGTTTAGTATGCTCATGTTCTAATGGGTCATATTTGAATAAGATGATAAAAGATCATCAAATCTACAAAATTCTCTATAACTGGTTTCTTTTGCAATTGGAATTACCTAGCAAACAACTCCCAATGATTTTTCCCTCTGACCCCTCAAGGTCAATCCATATTTTGAAAGTACACTTATGGGTAAGATAGCTAACAATTGACAGGAGAATCTGAAATTGTTTTTAAAATGATGCCTTCAAGTACACAAGAGGGTACGGGGGAACTTATATGTATAATGTACAACAAAATACATATATGGAAATGTCACAATGAAAAGCATGTCAGAATGAATCACATTAAGGTGTACATTAAAAATTTCCAATAAAAATGATGCCTTCAGATAGAAGCTAGGTTCTGGCTACTGACGTAAATCTCTTCAATTCTGATGAAAAACTGTGAGAAATTTTCAAGTCATGATCAATTCTTAACTCTTCTAAATTGAAATCCAAGGCACTTACTTAACCATGAAGAATTCCTTCTGTGGAGAAGGGGAACTCCACACAAGTGAAAAAATAGTGAAGAGGCACATAGTTATTGAATAGGAAGACTTCTCTTTGCCCTTAAGAAAAATGTTATTCTCTGTGAAAATTATTTATATAGCTTAAAATTTTAGATTAAAGGATCTAGAGTATTCTTATTAATATTTTATGATAACAAAGTTATTAGGCAAGTAAATAACCAAAGGCAATGCTGAAATTCAGCCTGTGTAAGAGTGCAAGTCCTGACTAACTCATAGCTCACAAGATAAGGTTAGCCCCCTGATAGGCTTCACTAAACATTCATGTTGAGCAAAAATAATTCACCATTGTGCAAATACTATCAACGCAGTGCTTCACATTGCAGGAAGAACTTTAGTATTGCCCAGTCTCTGAATTCAATAAACTATTATTTAAGACTAAAATAAGTATCTTCTTAGAATAAATTGTCTCCCACCTACAGAGACTTACACCCTTGTTATAATTACTCCATACTAACAACTCCTCCTCTTAACACTCAAACTGTGTGGGTTCTGAGAAGACAGCACACAAACCTGATATTTTTAAAAGAAATCTAATAATAACAACATAATATTTTTCTTCTCCCAGATGCCTGCTTTGCATTTACTTTTATTTTTCCTTCTTCTACTGACTTTCCTCCTTTAAGTGTTCAGTGTGTCTATATTGCTTATTCTGAACTAAATATGTAAGTGTGAAAAATATTCTCCTTCTCTATTTATTTGAATTTCTAAGAGCAAGTTGTAAAAAGTATAAGGCTCAGGTGGTTACACATAGATTTAAAACTTATAAACTTATTTCTTATTACATTAACAAAAACTTTAAGTTTTATGAGTTTTAAGTTCTTTATGAGTACAAAGAGGTTAATAATAATAGCTAGTTATTGCATACTTACTATTTAGTTCCACATACAGTTATATAATTATAAGTTCTCAACATTTGTAAGTCATTTAGTAATTATAATACTGAGTTGGATTTAATATTTGACCCATTTAAAATTGTCTTGTAAAATATTTTCATAACCTCATGACAAAAATTTAAATAAATCTTGATGGATTCTTAATTTTCTTAAAACCTTGAGAATTCTAGTAGTGTCTGCCTAATACTTAATTTATAAAAATGAGAGGCCCTAGCAAGACATTAAAATCTCCTGTAGAAAAAAAAATCACAAAGAAATACCAAAATATTGCTAAGGGATTTTTAGCTGATGGAATCCATCTCTGAGTTTCTATCATTTTGGCTGACTTGAATGCAAATAATATTTGCATCCTGATGTGATAATAGAGAAAAATTGCCTTCAGACTATTAAAATTTTTAACAGTGTTACATTTGGATGGGAGACCACCTGGAAACACTAGGTGCTATAGGCTTGGGAGAAGGACCCATAGCTGTACTGTTTCACCTGTTCTACATAGGGTCACTATGAGTCCCACACTGACTCTATGGGACCTAACAAACAAAAACAAAAATGATCATTGACATTATGCAAAATTTCCAGTAAAAAGCCATAAAATTTATTCTAGAAGAACACTTATAAAATGGCCATAAATACTTTCATAATGTGACATCAACTTCTCATGGCACTGACCATTAGTTCAAATGCATAGGCTAGAAAGATAAACCACGATCAAGCTTAAAGAAAACATGAGGTAAGCAAGTAACAAATACAATGATGAGAACATTACCTAACACAGTACTTCTGTATTTCACTAAACTGTCATTCTCACTGCTTTGTGAAGAAAGTGAATTTAGGAAAAATATACCAAGCCAAAGCTGCACATTCAGGTCATGTCCTGTGTAGGACTCACCCAGAGTATTTTGGAACTGAAAATCTTCAGACTTTCTCAACAAGTTCCTTTGAGCAAGGTTGCATTAACCCTGAGGAAAACCATGCCTTTTAAAAATTAATTTTTCCTTTTTCTAATTCAGCAAAGTAGGCTTATATAATCACAGTAGCCCTGAATCTGTAGGCTGGCAAAATACTTTGCAGTGATTTTGTTTTAAATAAAAGTTATTGAGCAAGTGTTTTGTGGGTTATACTAAAATTGCTTGGGAAATGAGACTAAAGGCACTTACCTCAGTCTGATATTTGGCCTCAACGTTATGATTCTGGTAAAGTGCCTAACTTCTATTTATTTGAAAGGGTTTTTGTTCAAATTTAATTTTTGTTATCATTTCACTGTCATTAGTGTTGACATTCAAATTATCATAGAATGTATATGATCTAAGTGTGTTTCCCACATTTGTTGAGATCCCTGATGAGTTTTGACACTGACACAGCAGTTAAGCTTCATTCTTAGATGACCTAACACACAGAATTTGTTAATCTATATACTTATAAATAAAAATTCACAGTAGACTTCAGATATGGCTAAATAATGAGCATTATAATTTTGATAAAGATGTAGGATGTATTTTTAATACAGTGCATTAAATTATTCAGGAGATAGGATGAGGAATAATCTTTGTAGTTTGAGGTAGGCATTTTGGAATTATCAGTGGCATCAATGGATATAAAGCAATTCAGCAGTGTGATGTTCCATATATTATAATCCTTACTGGGAATATACTGATGAATAAATAAAAAGAAAGGGAATAATAAAATGTTAATACTGACAAGCCTCCAGCCATAGCACTGTGGCGTTTGATCCTGTTAGATCTTGGAAGCTAAGCAGGGTTGGGCTTGATTAGTACCTGGATGGGAGACCTCCAGGGAACACCAGGTGCCGTGGGCTTGGGACCAAATAACCCACTCCCAAAAATCAATCCGCCATTGAAAACCCTATGAATGGCAGAGAAGCACTGACAATAGTGTTTCGCCTGTTGTACATAGGGTCGCTATGAGTTGGACATCTACTCAATGGCACCTAACAACAACAACAACACTGACCTTGTACAATATAACCTCACATTAAAAAAAAGTGTGTCATTAAAAAGATAAAAATTCCAATGCAATCTCAGTGCTAAGATGTGGCATAATTTTATAAGAATATATATAACTCTAACCATTTAATTCTTACTGTGCCAGATCACTTTAGTGATTCCAATTTACTGTTTAACTTGTACTAATGGAATAATATTTGAAGGCCATCAAAGTGAGATTTGCTTAGTGCTTTTTGCCTGCACATATTTAAGGAATGACAAAGTGCAGAGCATTTTGGTTAGACCACATGATCTAATTAATGGGGGAACCTTTGCAGGCCAGTATTTTATCATTATACTATTCCCAGGGGCAAAATGTAACACATTTCTAGAGTTATAGTGAGTGCAGAGGATATGGATGTGGAGGCAGATTAAAAGAATAATCTCTGTTGAATGAAATTAAAGGATGTTAAGTATATATGAATTTGACCACAATATTTGTGAAGTTTATCTTATTTTGTTTTGTTTTTTTGTTGTTTTTGTTTTTGTGGTGATCCTCTTGCCTCTGCCTCCTGAGCACTGAGATACAGACATGAGCTACCAAGTTTGGCACATCATAACACATGTTGGTCTAAACAGAAAGTTTGTACTATTGATTGAATGGCTATAAGCAGAAAGCTTGTACCATTGAATGAAAGGGATAGTTTTGAGATAGAAAGTGCAATGGGGACTGAAGAACCCACAAAAATGTGATAAGTTTTACAGGTTATCATCCTACATATGTGTGACCAACATCGCTTCATTTTTTCTTTGTCATTTGTAGAATCATCTACTATGAGAGTTCCTTGGTCTCTGTGAAACTATCTTAAAATGAGGCCACAATCCTAAATATATAAAAAGATGATTTTGAAAATTGAATATTAGAGAATACTAGTGATCTTTCTATTCATGGATTTGTCCTTTCTTAGTAGAATACTTCTAGCCTTGCAGATGGGTTGAAGTGTGACCTGATGTTAATTTGAAGGTAATGTCATTTTGCCCTTCTAACTTACCATGGAAGGTGCCTTTGGTTTTGTGACAAATGCCATATGCTCTCCCCAGTGATACATCCATATTATATTCATAGAGTTTCCCCAATCTTCACACATCCCAATGAAAAAATACTGAAAAGTATCTGGCTGTCCTCTTGGAGACAAAGTAAAGGAATTTTATTCAGTGAGGAAGTGGCCATACAAAAATACATGTTGGTCTTGAGTCAGTGCCACATCTAGTCATCTAGCTTCATCAATAATAAAATAGATACTGTTAAAATATTCCCACTAGTATTCTCTGCCTATTTTCAATTGGTTCTAAATATGGAAAGGTAAGTGGATGATTTAGGCACCCTTCCCAAACTCTTTCAAAATTTTAACAAGTCACCAAATTAAATTTACTTGGGAAAATTTACGATTCTTGTATGTATGCCATTACAATTTTATAAGAGTCCCTCATGTATCTGTCAGCTTGTTGTGCTGTTGGGGCTTGTGTGTTGCTGTGATGGTAAAAGGTATGCTATCAGTATCTCAGATACCAGCAGGCCACCCATGGTGGACAGGTTTCAGCTGAGCTTCCAGACTAAGACAGCTTAGGGACAAGGACTCAGTGGCCCACTCCTCAAACAATTAGTCATTGAAAACTCTATGAATAGCAGAGAAACACTGTCAAATACAGTGCTAGAAAATTAATCCCCCAGTCTGGAAGGCATTCAAGAAATGACTAGGGAACAGTTGCCTCCTCAAAGTAGAGTGGACCTTAATGACGGGAATAGAGGAAAGGCCTCGGGACCTCCTTTTTCTGATGTGGCACAACTCAAAATAAGAAGAAACATAGTGGCTGCAACAGTGGGCCCAAACATAAAAGATAATGTGCATAGTACTATTTGGGTAGTGTTTTATTCTGTTGCACATATGGTCGCTATGAGTCAGATGCGACTTGACCAGTACTCAACAACAAACAACATCATTATAAAAGTAAGAAGTACCATAATTTCCATCTTTAAAAAATAAAATAGTATATACTAACTTGAATCCTTTAAATTTTCTGTTCCATTAAATGATTAAAAATAATAAAATACTTGCATTAATTGTTGTTGTTCTTGTTATGTGCTGTCAAGTTGGTATCTGTCTCATATGGACCCTAGTACAACAGGCAAAACACTATTGTCAGTGCTTCTCTACTATTCATAGGGTTTTCAATGGCAGATTGATTTTGGGGAGTGGATTGCCAGGTCCATCTCCCAAGCCTACAGTGCCTGGTTTTCCCAGGCAGTCTCCCATCCAGGTAGGCCTGGTAGGCCTCCCATCCAGCAGGCCTGACCCTGCTTGGCTTCTGAGATCTGACGGAATCGAATGCCACAGGGCAATGACTGCAGGTGCATTAATATTTAGGAAGAACATAATCCTTATGTCTGAAACTTTAAATATTTTGTGGTATTTATCTATCATGATAAATATACGGTTGAAAAATTATCACAGAAGATATGCCCCAGGTAGTCATACATTAAGAATCCAATAGTATGACTTAAATAAATTTCAAAATGCAAAGATTGGTAAACACAAGCAGACATATCCATGCTTATCTACAGCAAAGGAATACATAATCCAAAGAAGCAGAGAAGGAAGATGACATTGCCAAAAAATGTTTTCTCTAGGAGACAAGAATATATTTTTAAGAGATTATTAACATGAAAATTTAATAAAATACAGATTCCACAAAATGGCATACAAGATGAGATGATTAAAAATCAGGTTTAAATTAATTGAGAAGTCACTGGTAGTCATTCAAAATATAAAAAAGAGGCGAATAAGAAAAGAGCTTACTAGAGTTAAGATTGCAATGAACTAATAAAAAATGCATTAGAAACAGAGTATCTACTTTGAGTAGGAATCTTAGGTTTCAATATTTTCTTAATATCCCTACTTTCCTCTTCTTTCCCTATGATGAAAAAGGAGCCACATGCCAAAATTGTCTACATCAATACCATCCCGGCTTCCAATCCTGCCTAATCTCAGAAGCTAAACAGGGTCAGACCTGGTTAGTCCATGGATGGGAGACCACCTGGGTATCCTGGGTGCTGTAGACTTAGGCAAAGGACCTGGCAGCCCATGCCCAAAACAATCAGCCATTGGAAACCCTATAAATAGTAGAGACGTACTGACAGTAGTGCCAGGCATGGCACAGCGTTGGGGAGTGTTTTATTCTATTGCACATAGGATGGCTATGAATTAGGCACAACTTGTGGGCATTGACCAACAGCAACAATACGGCAAAGTTGAGAACATTAATGCAACTCTCTAGTGAGCAAGTGATTGCAGGTTTTGTTGTCTTCCACTTTTTCCTTTGTTCTCTGGATTACTAATAGAGAGCACAGGGTGAAGCATGGACATGTTTCTCTTCCTTCTTCATTCTCTTCTCCTATATGACCACCGTTGCCTTACTTAAGTGATCTTGCAATACTCTAGGAATGAAAGGGGGATTACAATAAGGAAATTGGACCCTTTTATCTCATGAAATCCCAAGAAGATGTTAAGGTCTCTTTGGTACACTGAGGAGTAAGGAAAGTGAAAGAGACAGTGCTAGTCTCAGGTCTCAGAGACTGGTTTTGCCTTATTATATTTATTTACACACACACACACATATATACACACACACATATACACACACATATATACATACATATGTGTATATATATATATATATATATATATGTTGGTGGTGGTGTTATGTGCCCTTGAGTCAGGTCCAACTAATAGTGACCCTATGTACAATAGAATAAAACACCCAGAAATTGTGCTAGGCACAAGATCTTTTTTATACTGAAGCCCATTGTTGCAGCCACTGTGACAATACATCTATTTGAAGGTCTTCTTTTGTTTCAGTGACCTGCCACTCTCCCAAACATGATGTCCTTCTCCAGGGATTTTACTTCCAGACTACATGTCCAAAATATGTCAGATGCAATTTAACCATCCTTGTTTCCAAGAAGCAATCTCATTGCACTACTTCTAGGACAGATTTTTTGGTTCTTTTGGCAGTCTATGATATAGTCAATATTCATCTTCAGCACCATAGTTAAAAAGCATCAATTCTACTCCTGTCTCCTTATTCAATGTCCAACTTTCACAACCTTATTATGTGACAGAAGATACTATGGCATGAGTCAGGGGCACCTTTGTCTTCAATGTGACATCTTTAGTTTTCAGCACTTTAACCAGATCTTTTGCACAGCTTTTCCCAGTGCAATGCATCTTTTAATTTCTTTACTGCTGCTTCAGTGAGTGTTGATTGTAAAACCAAGTAAAGCAAAATCTTGGACAACCTCAGTCTTTTCTCCGTTTATCATGAAGTTGTTTAATGACCCAGATGTAAGTACTTTTGCTGATGTTGAGGTGCAATCCATATTGAAGGTCATGTTCTTTGATCTTCATTGGTAAATGTTTCAAATCCTTTTCATGTTCAGTAAGCAGAGTTGTGTCATCTGCATAACGCTTGTTGTTAACGAGTCTTCCTCCAATCATGATCCTGTGTTCTTCATAATGTCCAGCTTCTCAGCATTCAGTTGCTCAGCATAGAGATCCATGAGGTGTAGCTAAAGGATGCAGCCCTGATGCAGACCTTTGTTGACTTTAAACCAGGCAATGTTTTCTTGTTCTGTTCAAAAAACTGCCTCCTGGTCCATGAATAGAGTCCTCATGAGTACAATTAAGTGCTCTGGTATTCCCATACTTTCCAATATTATCCATAATTTATTATGATGCACAGAGTCAAATGTATTTTCCTAATTAATAAAACATAGACATCTTTCTGGTATTCTCTGCTTTTGACTAATATCCATCTGAGATCAGCAATGATGTCCCTAGTTCCACACTCTCTTCTGAATCCAGCTTGATTTTCCAGAAGTTCTCTATCTATATACTTCTGCAATCACTTTTGAGTGATCTTGAAGAAAATTTTACTTGTGTGGGATGTTAATGATATTGTTCAATATTTTCCATATTAGGTTGGATACCTTTTTTTGGCAACAGGCACAAATGTGGATCCTTTCCAGTCAGTTGGCCATATAGCCATTTTCTAAAACTCTTGGCATAAAAACGTTAGCAAGTCTGGTGATGCATCTATTTATTGAAACATCTCTCTTGATAGTTCATCAATTCCTGGAGCCTTGTGTTTTGCCAATTCCTTCAAGGCAGTTTCCATTTATTCTTTCAGTACCATTGGTTCCTGATCATATGCAACTTCTTGAAATGGTTGGTCATCCATCAATTCTTTCTGATATAATTACTCTGTGTATTGCTTCCAACTTCTTTTGATATTTCCTCCACCATTTAATATTTTCCATGAGAATCCTTTACTATTGCCACTTGACTCTTATTTTTTCTTCAATTCCTTAAGTTTGAGAAAAACAGAGCATGTTCTATCCTTTCGGTTTTTTCTCTCCAGCTTTTTGCACATGTCATTATAATATTTGATTTTATCTTCTCAAGCTGCCCTTTGAAATCTTCTGTTTAGTTCCTTAACTTCCTCATGTCTTCCTTTTACTTTAGCTGCTGGACTTTCAAGGGCAAGGTTCAGAGTCTGTTCTGACATGTAATTTGGTCATTTGTTTTTTCTATTTTCCTCAGTTTCAGTGTGAACTTGCATATGAGCAGTTGATGATCAAACCCCCAATCAGCCCCAGGTCTTGTTCTGACATTTGATGTTGAGCTTTTCCATCATCTCTTTCCACAGTGTAGTCAATTTGGTTTTGATATGTTCTATCTGGTGAATTCCATGTGTGTAGTTGCTGTTTGATAGGCTGAGATTTAGCTCAGTTGGTAGAGCACTGAGCTGTAATCTCTGAGGTCCCGAGTTCAATTCCCAGCACTGCAAAAATGGGAGAAGGGCCTGGCAATCCACTCCCAAGGCAATCTCGAAACAGTCAGCCATTGAAATCCCTATGAGGGTCGCTATGAGTCGGATACCGACTTGATGGCACCTAACAACAACAACAAGAAGTTGCTGCTTATGGTGGTGAAAAAAAAAGTATTTGTAATGAAAAGGCCATTGATCTTACAAAATTCTATCATGTGGTCTCCAGCATCAGTTCTGTCACCAAGGCCATTATTTCCAACTACCAAGCCTTCTTCTTTGTTTCCAACTTTTGCATTCCAGTCACCAGTAATTATCAGTGCATCTTGATTACATGTTCAATGTTTTTCAGATTGCAGAAGCTGGTAAAAATCTTCCCTATCTTCATTTGTGACCTTAGTGGTGGGTGTGTAAATTTGAATAATAGTCATATAAACTGGCCTTCCTTGTAGGTGGTGTTGCTGCTCCTGCCCAACAAAAGACTACGGAGCTTCACCACAACACCAGTACACTCAGAGACCCTTGGGAGCAGGCAAGAGCTGGTCAGTGGTGCCAAGAAGGACCTCGGGAGCCTTCTTATATAAAACAAAGAGGAACTTTATTAAGCTACTTCTTTGCAGGAGAGCCTAAAGCTTTCTAGCCGACAGCACAGGTTACTGCTGCTACGATGGAATAATAGCTCTGTATCAAAGTGACAAACAGCTCTGATGTCCTCACTGGCTGCTCCGAGGATCTGGTGATGTTGCCTCTCACTAGTCGTCTTCTTTCGCCTCCTCCCCAGAGTGGGGAGATTGAGAGCTCTTCTTTCTTGACTCTTAGAGTCTTGCCAGCTTGATTGAAGGTCTGGATGATCAAAGCTTCGAAGTCAGGTATAAGATATAACAATCAGAGTCAAGGTGGTCAGGAAGAAAGAAACAAAAAGACCCCTGGGGTAATCTATGGTTTAGTTACATACACTTTAGGTGGGGGTGTGGACCAGGGTGCAACCAATCAGAGAGCAACTCATGCCAGGAGGAGCAGCTTTCCATGTGAGGGCTTGGAAAAATGCACTTATGCTTGGGGGGTTAGGTGCAGGCTGGACCAATCACTGAGCTTTCCTTAGTAAATAATTGGATAGCTCTGGGTGGCCAATCAGGCTGAAAAAGGCCACACCAGAGCCAGGCTATTAAAGGTTAAGGGTAAACAGAGGTGGCAGAAACAGGGCAGGATCTGGGAAGGGCCCAGACCTCAGCCCCAACTGAGTGGGCCTTGGCCCAGGCACCCTCCCAGTCCACCTTAGGTGTGTCCAGATAATTCCCTATAGGTGTATGATGGCTTAGCTTTCATCATCACAGCAACATGCAAGCATCCATAGTACCTCAAACTGACAGACACTTGGATATACATTTTTAGATGATATACATATAGATATAGATATATGTTGCTAGGTGCCATCAAGTCAAGTCCAAATCATAGAGACCCTCAGGGTTCCATGGCTGATTGAGTCAGGATTTTGGGGGCTGGAAGTGGACTGACACATCTTTCTCCCATTTTTGCAGTGCTGTTGATCAAACCCAGTTCCTCAGAAAACGTGGAGCACCACTCTACCAACTAAGCTGAGATAGATAAATAGAGATAGAGATATACAAGCACACACACACAGTGGTCTTAAATGGTGTAGGAATTCCGTAACAAGTTTCATGGCTCAGGAAATACTCCAATTTCATTTTTATTAGTTGAGAACAAAAAAGAAAGACATGGAAAAGCTGGGTTGTATATGAGAATATGGAGAAACTAAATATGCAGAGGGACTGGGCAAAGACAAAGGAAAATGGAGTGAGATGATAGCAATAGAAGGTAGAGGACAGCATGTAGAGAAACTTGCTATGGACTAGAAAAAGAAGAAAGAACAAACAAAATTTAAAAATCAATAGTACAGAGGAAAAATACTCTAGAGCCAAAGACAAATTTATAAGTAAAAATGCTCACAGTGTACTATGAGGAAAGAATAAAGGGATTCAAACCTAGCATCCAAACATATAGCATTTTGTTGGCACATTTTAAACTTTATATTTTGGAAGGGAAAATTATTAACCGTAAATAATTTAGAAAAAAATTAGGGCAACCTCCAGAACATTAAATTCCAGTAGACAGTAATGGACATCTCATATAGAGGTCATAAGTGGGCCCATCACTGTATTATATAAATGTTCACATTGAGTATTTCATTTTAAATGTTTCAGTTATAATTTCTCTGGAATGGTAGTAAGAATTGGCAACACTTGATCCACATTTCCTCAAGGCAACCATTAACTAGAGCTGAGGCTATCTGTATCATATTTCAATCTCTCTCAACTTTTTCCCGGAGCACTGATTCAAACTATCAATTGATATTTGCCCAATTGATATTTGTACTATCTTTTTTGACTCAGGGTCTTTATGTCTCCAGGCTGGTCTGGTATTCACTATGTAGAAACCAGGCTTGCTTTAAACTGATGATTCTCCTGCCTCAACCTCCCCAATACTGGCATTACAGGTGTGTCACAACACCCAGCTTAGCATATATTAATTGGATAAAATAATGGGTTTCATTATGACATATTCATACATGTATATAATGTATCATGATTTGCCCCCCCACCATTAAGTCTTGCTCCCAACTCTCTCCTCCCATTGGCCCCCTTTCTTTTCCCAAATTGTCCCCTTCTATTTTTATGTCTTTTTAAAATATCTTGATGCCACATATGAGAGAACATGCAATATTTTTCTTTCTGAGTCTGGCTTATTTCACTTAACATGATGCATTATTATTCTTAAATAAAGAGATATTTCTGTGTGCTCAGGCCCTATCAAAAGTACAAATATGAGAGATAAATGGAAAGACTACATGGTTTAAGGGGGCTGGGATTTAGCTCATCGGGTAGAGCGCTGTGCTGCAGTTGCTGAGGTCCCGAGTTCAATTCCCAGCACTGCAAAAATGGGAGAAAGACATGGCAATCCACTCCCAAGGCAATCCTGAAACAGCCAGCCATTGAAAACCCTATGAGGGTCGCAATGAGTTGGATACCAACTCGACGGCACCTAACAACAACAACAACAACAACAACATGGTTTAAGAGAAATGAGAAAGAAAATATTTCTATGCAGAATCATTTTTAATTGCAAATATGATTTTATCCAGGATTAAAAACATGCCCCTGAGCTTACTTCATGGATTTACCTAACCTGTGTCCTTTTTAAACATCTGAGGCCTTGAATTCATTTGAGGATTTGAAGTGAAAGTTTGGTGTTCAGTTACTCTACCTTTTGGATAGTGGTTTGATAAAACAGAGAGGCTTTCTCAGACATGACACAGGCTGTAAAACTCAAGGAGTACTTCTTGGAGAAACAAACTAGTGAGGAAAGATTATGCTTACCAAAAATAGAATCTAAATAAAATTTTATTTCATAATAGTGGATTTGCCCTGAAATAATTTTTTGAAATAAAATATAGCTTATATAAAAATAGAAAACAAAGAGTATGATAAGGCTGCATAGAAATAGTAAAAGGAAACATGATGATAGTTAATAAGTAGATTAATGTGGAAAAAATAAATACTTCACTTAGATGAATCAAATATGATAAAAATGTAAATCACTGGTAAAAGTCTCTGGCCAAATCATCTGAAACTGGGGATTACATATATATGTGTAATTTACCAAAACCCTCATTCAAAATTAAAAATATTAAAAATGGTAGAGTCTTTGCAAAGTATGGGTAAAGCCCTGGGTTCAACGCTCAAGTATCACAAAAAAAAAAAAAAAAAAAGAGAGAGAAAGAGAGAGAGAGAAATCAGCATGTATTTTTGGTTAAAAACTATAAATATAATTCTTATAATGAGGGTTACCCTAAGAATTGAATGAGATAGTTCAAGGTTTCAGTCTTCACCAAAATTTCATGTTGTCAGCCTTCTGTATTCAAGAGCACATCTTTTCATTTGGCATTTAATAAAGTGAAGCAGGGGAGGAGGTGTAATAGGTAGGAGACTCCTGGGAAGGTTTCTGTTTTTCCTAGCCTTGTTCAGGTAGGGCTATTGAATCAAAATTGCATATCTTAAGGTGTACTAAGTGATTTTTTGATAGACATATATATTGTGAAATGACCTCAATCTATTTAACACACCCATCACCTCACAAAGTTAACTTTGTGTGTATGTTGGGAACACTTAACATCTAATATCTTATTGAATTTCATGTATACAACATATTAACTATAGTCACCATGCTGTACATTACATTTCCATAATTTATTTAACTCACAGCCAAAAATTTGTATCATTTGATCAAAATCTCCCTTATCCCCCAGAGCCTGGAAAACACCAGTCTACTGTTTTTATGAGTTTAACTTTTTAAAATTCCATATATTAGTGATATCATGCAGTATTTGGGGTTTTAAAAATCTGATTATTTCACTTAGCAGGGTGTTCTCCAGGTTCTTCCATGTTGTCTCAAAAAGCAGGATTTGTTTGTTTTTTAAAGCTGAATATTCTTTCACGTCCTTTATATATTCATTCATCAATGGACAATTGGCTATTGTGAATAATGCTACAATAAAAATGGGAGTACAGAAATGTCTTTGAGATAATGACTTCACTTTCTTAGGAGAATATATATATCCCCAAAAGTGGGATTGCTAAATATTGAACTTCTGTTTTTAAATGTTTTGAGGGAGGTCTATACTATTTTACACTGCAGTTCCACTAATCTACATTCTCACCAACAGTGTGCAAGGGTACCATTTTCTCCACCTGCTTACTATATTTCATGTCTTCGGACTTTCTAATACTAGCCATCCTAACAATTGTGAAATCAAGTATTAGATGGAATATATAATATGGTTCTAACAGATGAAATATATTTTAAGTTTCCATTTATGTAGGACAGAATTTTCATTATTCAGTCTTAGGTTGAGTGTGTCCTCTTCCCTAATACTTAGCTCTACATTAGGAAAAATGAAATGAAAAATTCCAAGTAACAAAGAGTTAGCTGAGGATGCCATAGTATCCTCAGTGATATTTTATTTTAATATGCACCTTCCTAATAAACTTGCTGTGGGCCATTTTGTCTTTGTGAGAATACCTACAAGGTATATGAACCATTGTTCATTATACAGAGTTATGAGAAATGTATTTTCATTTTGTTTCTAAGAAAATCATGTATTTATGTAGTATGTGATGCAGAATGGTTGTTTTATGGGGCTAATAAATGTCACTCTTCCAACTTAGGTGAGATCAAAAGTTTCTCCAAAGTAAAAGTCAAGTACTGAGGTTTTTTTTTTTTTTTTTCAATAATGACTTCATTGAGAAATATGATTTATAACATTTTGACATAGTATATCTATTCATTGAGTTGCACATGTATCCATGGTTCCCTACAGGGTCATAACTCACACCTCACAGAGAATACAAAGGGCAGTGTATGAGTTTATGTGCACATATGGGGTCAAGAAACAAAAAAAGAGGAAGCATGCTCAAATTCTCCCAAATTCGCTAGACCCAAAGATATTTTCTTTTACACTCCATGAATATCAAGGATTTGATAGAAAGGTGATCTTGTATTGGTATTTATACCTCTATCTGTACCTATTGGGAGAAGGACTTGGCAATCCACTCCCAAGGCAGTCCTGAAACAGTCTGCCATTGAAAGCCCTAGGAGGGTCACTATGAGTCGGATACCGACTCAACGGCACCTAACAACTACAACATCTGTACCTATAATTTTATCTAAATCTAATTTCTAAGTTTTTGCATCAATATTTACATATATAATTATGTTTATCTTTCTCTTAATCTAATAGATTCATCAATTAATTTAATTTATCTAATTTCATTATTGAACCTAATAGCCATCTTATTTAAACTTTTGAGAAAGATGTCATCTTCTGGGATACATTCTTCATGGAATGTTCTGTTAGTAATATTGACAATCACATTATTATTAGTTTCCCTAAATTTTGAATAGATCTAGAATTATTTTAAATTTATTTATTGAATGTACATTCTAACTGGCTAAATATTAATAAACTGAGGCAAAGTTTGAATCCCAGGCTAATATCTCTTTCTTAAAATGCATGCTGCATTTCAACATCAACTGATGTATGTTTAAAAGAATGTTGTTTTTGTTAAGTGTTGTTAAGTCCAGTTCAACTCATAGTGACCCTATGTACAACAGAACGAAACACTCTCTGACACTGTGCCATGCTCCGCATCATGTCAGTACCTCTCTGCTATTCATAGGGTTTCAACGGTTGTTTCTAGATTTCTTCTGGAATGAATTGCCATGTCCCGCTCCCGTTTTTGTTTTTTGTGGTGCTGGAGATTGAACCTAAGGCCTCAGAGAGTGCAGAGCAGCACTCTACTAACTAAGCTAAACTGCCATGCCATTTAAAGTAATAAAGCTAGTAAAATACTAACTAAAGGAAAATATAAATAGTTCTGAAATAGATGACAAATTTTTTTGTGAAATGATGGAGGTAAAACAGTGAAATTCTAACTCAGACAATATGATTTTATTATTTTAAATAGATTACTTATTAAAGTATTTCTTTTAACATATTCATTCTTATTAAAAGGAATTTAAAATAACCTTAAAGGTTATTTTATTAAAGAAACATTTCTGTGAGTAACTTTAGAGATTATTGCTTTTGAGATTATACCTAGAAATGATAGAGGCCACTTAAAAT
>VMDO01016682.1:28537-47214 GCA_007922755.1 Pedetes capensis | reverse complement strand
ATATATATATATATATATATATATATATATATATATATATATATACACACACACACATATTATATATATGAATAGTATTCTATTGTGTGAGTATGTCACAATTTTTTCTTCTATTCTTCTGTTGATTGACATTTGGTTTGATTCCAGCTTTAGGCTATAATGAATAAAACTACTATAAATACATTTGTGCAGATTTTAACATGTTTTTGTTTCCTGAATATATGCATAGAGTATACTTGCTTGAGCTGTAAGAAAGGTGTATGTTTAGTTTTATATTAAAAGGAAAAGAAAAATATTCACTACTAAAAATATAGTACAGTTATACTTTTTACTCGTTATCAATTACCAGTTATGATAATTATAATATTTCTACTTTATCCATATTTTTGCCAATATATTATATTGTCAAACATTCCTATCAATGGCTATTTTGGTGTAAGTGAAATAATATCCCACTGCAGCTTTCATCTTTATTTCTACTAATGTTACTAAAAGATTGAAGTTGTCGAACATTTTGCTTTTTTAAAGTATTGCAAAGTAAAGATGTCCACATTGAAGACAAAGGTGCACCTGACTCATGCCATGGTATTTTCAGTTGCATCATCTGGTTGTGAAAGCTGGACATTGAATAAGGGAGACAGGAGAAGAACTGATGTTTTTGAATTATGTGCTGGAGACAAATATTGAATATACCACAGATTGTCAAAAGAACCAACAGGTCTGTCGTAGAAGAAGTGTAACCAGAGTGCCCCTTGGAAGCAAGGATGGCCAGACTGTGTCTTACATATTTTGGATGTGTAGTTGTTGTTGTTAGGTGCTGTCGAGTCGGCATCCGACTCATAGCGACCCTCATAGGGTTTTCAATGGCTGACTGTTTCAGGATTGCCTAAGGAGTGGATTGCCAGGTCCTTCTCCCATTTTTGCGGTGCTGGGAATTGAACTCGGGACCTCAGAGACTGCAGTGCAGTGCTCTACCCACTGAGCTAAATCCCAGCCCCGGATGTGTAGTTAGGAGGGACTAATCCCTGGAGAAGGACATCATGGTTGGGAGAGTGGTAGGTCACCGATAAAAGGGAAGACCCTCCACTAGATGGATTGATACAGTGTCTGCAACAATGGGCTTAAACATAAAAAAGGTCCTGAGCATGGTACAGTTTCAGGGAGTGTTTTGTTCTGTTATATAAAGGGTTGTTACTAACAGGACCCAGCAGAGCAGCACCTAACCACAACAATGTTACTAATGATGGTGAACACATTTTAGAACTAATTGACTGTCTGACAGAAAGGCATGGAGGGATCTTCATATATGAGAAGTAGAACACTAAACCTTAGTAATACTGCGTGACAAGTTTCATCTATGGTTAAGAACCTGAGACCAAGGTTTAGAGTCCTCAATGGAAATCACTCAGCTGTCCTTGTGAGAAAAAAGAACATCAAAAGCCAACATTGAGGTGATATTAATAGTATTTTTTGACTCTGATAGAACTGTGAAAACTGTCTTTGTCGCCAGGTACACTAAGGTGAGCTATGAATATGATAAGGGCTTATCAGAACGTTTAAGATGTGTTGTGCATAAAACAGCCTCAGAACTGGGCAAACAGTTTCATCCTCCATCATAACAACATGTCGTGTTGTGCCTAACTTCAGATAAGGCAACTGCTGTTAAATGTAAACATTATGATGAGTTCTAATCTACCTGGTACCATGCAATCTCTGGCTCTTCCCCAAAGTCAAAATGACCATGGTCAATTCAAAATGACCATTTTGAATTGGTTCAGAACATTGAAGTAGCCCTGACAGTGCAACTAAAGACACTCATGAAAGAGGACTTCCAGAATTGCTGCCGAAAGTGGCAGGAATGATGGGATGAGTGCATTCAAATTAGGGTATTTTGAAGGAGATTAATGGCAATGTATCTTCTACTTTAAATTTTTAAAATTTAAACATTCACTATATTTTGTGATCAAACCTAATATCTTTTGGTTCCTATTCATATCTTTTAGTTGGTTGTCTTTTATAGCCTGTGTCTTGCCTCTTTTTTCTTTCCTTTTTTTTTTTTGCTATTCTTGAGGGTTGAACTCAGGGCAACACACATACTTTGCAAGCACTCTACCATTGACTTGCACCCTCTGCCCACTTTTTTTTTTTTTTTTTTGCTTGGAATCTCGGTCTTGCCAGGTTATTCAAGCTGCCTCTGGCTTCAACTCACCATCCTCCAGGTTCTGCCTCTTGAGACACCAGGACTTCAGGTGAGCATTACCTTCATCTTCTAAATTTGTTCATGGCCTCCTTCACCATATCAAAGTTTCTACTTTGCAAATGCTCTGATGCTTCAGAACCTGCTTTGGTTTGAGGGTCCCCAGAACTTCATGTGTTTGAAATGTAATCCCCATTGCAAGATACTAAGAGAGTGAAAACTTAGGGGTGGGTTTTTTGTTGTTGATTAGGCTTACATAGGGTATTGGGAGGAGCCTCATCATTACATTCTGGTGGATTTATAAGAAGAGGGGGAGACACCAGGGGACACAAATATGTGTTATTTTTCTGTCTTGCAATGCCCTCCACTTCTGCCAGCAAGAAGGCCACCTTGAGATGGTGCCCTATACCTTGAACTACCAGAACTGTTAGTCAAAATAAACCTCTTTATTTGATAAATCAGCCTGTTACACGTATTTTGTTATAGGAACAAAAATAGACTAAAATATCATCCTGAATATTTTAGTGTGTAATTTAATCAATGATATACCCCTACTTAACTGGACTGTGGGGCTGGGATTTAGCTCAGTGGGTAGAGCGCTGTGCTGCAATCTCTGAGGTCCCAAGTTCAATTCCCAGCACTGCAAAAATGGGAGAAGGGCCTGGCAATCCACTCCCAAGGCAATCCCGAAACAGTCAGCCATTGAAAACCCTATGAGGGTTGCTATGAGTCAGATACCGACTCGACGGCACCTAACAACAACAACAAACTGGACTGCAATTATCAGAATAAGGAAATTGGTACTGATACCACCTAACATATTCCCCACTGAAGTTCTTTCAGTTGCCTGAGTGTTACAGTAAATATGACACTGAGTCCTTATCATATCATATCATGTGATATCCTATTGCTATTTTCCCTCACACTGTAAGATTAACATGGCTCACTTAAATCATGTCTGTCATGTTCTTTTCACTATAAATTTATATTTTCTTTTAAAAATAAGTAATTTGAGGTAGAGTATTTTAACAATAGGTAAATATATTCTTTTTCATCATTCACCTATGAAACTTAATATCTATTGCTATATTTGGACAAATTTTTTACTCAAGTAGTTTCCAAATAGCAACTTTATGACGTTCCATAATTTCTCAATGTCATAATTCCTTCTATTATAACACCCTTCACGGCATCATGTTTTAATCTCGTATGGTATTAAATTAGCCTCCAGCTGTAGCCTTGTGGCATCTAATTCCGTAAGATCTTGAAAGCTAGGGTTGCACCTGGTTTGTCCTTGGGTGGGAGACCACCTGGGAACACCCAGTGCTGTAGGCTTGGGAGATGGACCTGGCAACCCACTCTCCAAAATCAATCAGCCATTAGAAACCCTATGAACAGCAGAGAAGCACTGACAATAGTGTTTCACCTGTTGTACACAGGGTTGCTATGACCGACTTGACGACACCTAACAAAAACAACAATCATATTAAATTACTGACATTTGATATGGGCTATATCAGACTTCTTTGCTATATCAGTCTGGTCCTTCTTCCTAGATTGTGATTTTTTACTTTAGCGTGTGGTCCTGTCCTATACCCCTAACGTGCAATTTTCTAGGTTCGCACTCTGACTCAGGTTCTCCCTGAGCATTCCCTATGTGGTTGAGCCAGAAGTGTGGTATTTCCTATCTCTGCAAGACCCTCAGAGGCTCTGTTCAGCTCTCACCCCTGCAGCAACCACTCTTTATTAGACCTTGTAAAATTTATGTTGTGTGAACACAGGCCAGCTCTTGGACAAGCACTTGTCCATATCTGTGTCCCTACCTACAGCTGTCTTGTCTCCAGGGCCTGTCCAGCATATAAAAACTGCTATAGTAGTTCTAAACTCCTAAACTCAGAGCAACAGCCATTCTCTACTTGCGTGGTTCCTACTGACATTGCAGTCCGCAATGTGCCCTCAGGCTGAAAGACATGCCAACATGAGACCCATCAAATGTGCTTCCATTCTCACTGGGCTCACAGTGCTTTGCAGTTGCTCTGTTGTCCAAACCCTGAAATATGCTTCCTTATATGTTACCTCCAGGTCTGTAACTATTTGCACTTCAGACTCAAGGATTACTATTTGTATTTCATCTTGACCAGAAGCAGAACTCCATGGTTTAAACTAGGTAAATGACTCCCATACAAGAAGCATGCTCAATGACTCCCACTAGAAGAACCATTAGAGAATCTACATGAATTCCTGAGGCTTCTGTTCATTTCTTAGAGGATATTTTATCAGCACAGGCTGCCATTAAAAACAAACAAATAAACAAAAAATGTCATCGTGTGGGTAAGTTAAGAGGTAGGAATTTATTGTCTCACAGTGTAGGGCCTGGAAGTCTGAGAACATGGACCCAGCATGCACAGTTCTGTTGAGAGATCTCTTCCTGGTTTGTGTATGGCCACCTTCTGTCTTCACATGAAAGAGGGAGAGAGAGAGAGAGAGAGAGAGAGAGAGAGAGAGAGAGAGAGAGAGAAATAACCAGGTAGGCAGAGACAGAGAGGAAGATTAAGCTCTCTGGTCCCTCTTCTTCTATGGAAATATTATTATTTGTGGTACTTAGGGGTTGAACCCAGGGCCTTGCACATACTTTGCAAGTGTTCCACCACTGGGCTGCACCTTCAGCCTTTGTGTGTGTGTGTGTGTGGTACTAGGGGTTGAGCTGAGGGCCTCGCACTTGCATGATTTGCAAGTGCTGGACCATTGAGCTGCATCCCTAGCCCAAATTTTTACTTTTTGAGACAGGGTCTCACTAAGTTAGGCAGACTGCCTCTGGTCTCAAACTCGCAGTCCTCCTGCGTCTGCCTCTAAGCCACTGGGATTATAGGCGTGTGCCACCATGCCTGGCCTCCTTCAGCCTATTTTTTTTTTTGAGTTGGGGACTTGCTAAGTTAGGCAGGCTTCCTCTGGCCTCAAACCCCTAATCCTCTTGCCTCTGCCTCCAAGCTTCTGAGGGTAGGATTACAGACAGGTGGGTGCCACCACACTCATCTCTTATTTAGAAATTAATCTTATCTTCTTTCATTAGGATTAGACCTAATTTAAACTAAATTATCTCTCAAAGCCTCCACCTCCAAATACCATCACATTAAGGGTTAGGGCTCCAAAATATGGATGTTAAGGGGCACAGAGTGTGGGTCACAGCAGAAGATTCTATTCCCAAGATGGGTGTGTATCACCCAAGCACATGTAATACCAGAAGCTTAGAAAGTTTAGGAAAATAGATACAGAGCATAAAATTAGAGAATAGAATAGTGATTCATCCTGACAGATACTACAGAGGAAATTTCATAAATGATATAGAATTTGAATTGTTTAGACTTGTGAAAAAACAGCAGGAATATGGTGTCAAGAGGACAAAGTAGAGGCTAGGGAATTTTATCTGTTATTTGTGGAAACTGAATCAAAAGACATCATTTATTTGTTTTTGAGGGACAATAGACAAAATCCTCATGTTGCCTATGATTATTTGCTTGTTTGTACATTCCCATGTACCAAGTATTTATTCTCCCTCAGGCTGACATCTGTGTTTTCTCTAAGGGTTTCTCAGAAAATGAGCACACAGTCAGTCATGACAATGATGACAGCCATGCAGTGAGAAGAGGACCAGGTCAGGAGACACAGACACTTGTCTCAGTCCACAGGCAATCTTTTGACATTTAGCTGGTTGTTTAAATTCTAAAGCACCCAGTTTCCTCTCTTGATAAGCCAGTCATGTCTATTCATTTATAAATGTTTATTCTTGTTACTGAATATAAAACATACATTATAAAATACAGGAACATACAGATAAAGAGGGGGCTGGTGTTTAGTTCAGTTGGTAGAGTGCTGCTCTGCACTCTCTGAGGACGCAGGTTCAATCCTGCACCCCCAAAATGGGAGAAGTATGTGGCAGTCCACTCCCCCCAAAAATCAGCCATTGAAAACCCTATGAAGTTTGATATGAGTCTAATACAAATAGATGGCAACTAACAACGACAACAATGGATATAAGTAGATACAATATTTATTATTTATTATATCAAAAACTCTTAGGCATTAGGGACAACAATGCGTAAAACAAGCTGTACATATCAGAAGGGCTAGGTGAGATGATAAACTCCAGGGCACCTAATAATGACAACAACAATCAACAAATAAATTATATGTACAAATATACAGAGAGGTATATAGTGAGATGTAGTGAATGAAGTTGAGAATAATTAGGTGGTGATTGAAAAGGTTCGATATAATCAACACATATTCACATACGTTATATATAGTGTATTTGAACATATGGTGCAATTTAGAATAAATTACATATGTATGTATCTAACTGTTTTCTTTTGACACTAAGTTAAATACTTTCTCATGCTTTTAATTATATCATAGTTCACCGTTTCTCAATTTCTGGAAAAGAGATGGGCCATATAAAATAGAACATTTCTAATTAAGTATTTATATTGTTTATAATTACTTGCCTCATGAATAATATGAGTATGAATTTGTTTTACATGGATTTCTAAATGTCACTCTGAATAGCTGATTAGGATAAAGATAAAGATTTTGGGACCCCAAATCTATTCTAGGTCCGTACAATTAGATACACATATCACATAACCCCTACATGTGATTTTAAGTTTTCTGGTTCCCCCACTAACAAAAGTGAAAAGAAGAGAAGTTAATTATAATAATTTATTTAATTTAATATGTTAAAATATTAACATATCAAAATGTAAATATTTTAAAATTATTTTCAAATACATTTTTAAGTTGTACTCGGCTCTGAAATTCAGATAAGTATGTTACCCAAATCAAATCTCAATTTGACTTGCTGTGTTTCAGATGCCTGAAACACTTGCTGTGTTTCAGATGCACCTGTACAAACAGCTGCCATATTGACCTGCACAGTTTTAGACTGGAGGATTATAATAAAATCTTCAGCAGAACACAGTTTCTTAAAGAATTTACGCTTACACTCCTAGGATCTATACTAGTTCCTCATCCAAACACAGATCATTAAATGTTTCATAAGTCAATAAATAGATACGGGAAAATTTCAAACCCAAATTGTACCATATTCAAACCTTGTTTGTAAGGTTGGTCGTTGCACATCTATCAATGCACTCTCCATTCCTCAAACTTTTTTACAGCTGGAGAAGTAAATACTGACATGTCACTATTATTTAGCAATTTTGTTTCCTCTTAATACAATTTCCATTTTATTCCATATAGTAATTGACCATGTATTTTTCTCATTTTGTTCATATTTCAGCTGCATTTCCAACTCTATAATTGGATTGCTTTTGTAGTTTTTTAAAAATTTCCTTTGTACCTTACGCAGGCATGCATATGCGCTTATCATTATATCGATAAACCTGTCTTTCATCTTGTGGTGAAAAGTCTTGTAAATTTATTTATATTTTAAATTCAGTAATGATGTTTGGTTTATAAATTTAAAAATAATATTGTTAAGTAATTTCTGAGTTTTTGTTCCCTACATTTCCCTAAGTGCTGGGATTTAGCTCAGTTGGTACAGTTCTTGCTCTGTGCACTCTGAGGCTCTGGGAGAAAGACCTAGTAGTCCTCTCCTGAAACAATCCAGAAAACAATCAGCCACTGAAAACTCTATATTTTCACTATAAGAGGGACCCAACTCGATCTAACAACAACAAATATTTCCCTATTTACACAAAGTTAAGATAATTAATCACCAAATCTTTGTGATGACTAATATTGACTGTCAACTTGACTGGATGGAGAAATGCCTATGAGATTATTAAAGTGCACTTCTAGGTGTGTTCCCAGACACAATTAACCAAGGGGGGAGGACCAGAACTCATGTGGGCAGCACCATCCATTAGGCTGGGGTCCCAGATGAAATAAAAGGGGAAGAAGGAGGAAGCCTGTTAGCACAGGTGTGTACTTTCTCTCTCCATTTCCCAGGCACCAGGAGGCGGTCTGCTTCATTTGATTCCACTCTTGCCTCCTTGATATCCTGCTTTGTCTCCGGCACAAAGCTTTGGAGCCAGCTGACCATGGATTAAAATTTATGAAACTGTGATCTGATATAGGTCCTTACTAACTTTAAATTATTGCTCTCAGATATTTGTTACCACAATGAAAAATCTAACACAGTCTTATATGACTTTCAGTCAAAAATTATCTTTCATAAGTACATGATAATTACAGTAAAACACACAGCAGTATCTGAAGCATTTATTTAATTCTGGATCAACTTATCTGCTAATTCTTTGTCTGCCCACTGAAAATGTCATCTACTCTGTTTTCTTTCAAGTACCAACTACATGTTTCCATTTCTAAAATTTACTTTCCCCCTAATCTGACTACTTATGTCCCTACCCTTACTGCTACCTTCATATAAGATATCACGTTTGGCATAATTTTTTTTTTCTGTACTGGGGGTTGAACCCAGGCCCTCGCACCTCCATGCTCTGCAAGTGCTGGACCACTGAGCTGCACCGTCAGCCCATTTTTTTTTTATCACTTTTTGAGACAGGGTCTTGCTAAGTTATGCAGACTGCCTCTAGTCTCGAACTTGTGATCCTCCTGCTTCCGCCTCCCGAGCCGCTGGGATTACAGGCATGCGCCACCGCGCCTGGCTGCATAAATACTTTTTAGGGACCTTAAATAATGCTTGCCTGATATTGAAATCTTGTCCAAACTCTGTGGCTCATAATTTCATAGAATACCACTCTATTTATCAAAGAAAGATAAAAGTGTGTTTGGTTCCTCCCTTTCTCCTCTGTCCTCTTCACATCTTTTCCATGTACTCAGCATTTGAATCGGTCAGTCTCTCCGTCCCTTTTCTGTAGACATTGCTCCAACTTCCAATATTCTTTCAGATCAAATCTTCAATTATATTTTTAACCTCTCCACTATGTTCTTCACTACTTTACCCCAGTGATTATATAATTTTCCCAAGATCATGTAATTTCATCATTTAAATCCACACTAGCTGCCCCACCCATGCTCTTAATCAATAGAGCACAATGGATTTTCCTGAACCTCTGGGCCTTGCTGTGCATTGTTCTCCTTGCTTTAAACCCTGCTCCTCTGACACTTGCCTGGTCTCAATAACAATCTTCTCTCAGAAAATCTCCAGGTTATATACCCATCACTATGTAGCACACCCCTAAGAGCCTCAATTTCACTTACAGGGGATCATAATGTCTAATTGCCATTGTGCAATTGTCTCTTCCCCCTTTCAGCCCTTGAACTCCTTAAATATGTTGGTACTTGTGGGGTCTCTCAGCCTGGGGTTGGAAACCCACACACACCCCCACTGGTAGTGAGTGCCACAGAGACACAGTCACTCCGGTAGCATTTCAGGGAACAAACTCAAATTTTATTTAGTGGCCCAGGCTTATATGCAGTTGCTTATGTATTCACTATGTGGCATGTTCCAGTGCCCCTTCTACCTATGTGGAGGAACTCAGTGGCAGGAAACCCTCCAAGGCCATGCCCAGGAGACCCCAGTGGAGTGGCCTCTAGTTTTCTAACCTCTAGTCCAGGATGGACATGTCTCATTGGCCTTCTTTTAATCAGGGGCATGCATCAGGACTAGAAGTGAACCAGATGGGCTTGAACCCAGGGTCTCTCAGGGTAAAGTTCCTATGGATTCCATCAGACAGGTAACACTCTGCAGCCCAATTGACAATACCTGATCCATCATACCTGTTCACAAAATACATGATAATCTCACAAATGGACAAATAATGTAGGAAGTATACCATATTCTCTGACACTTCACTACCTACTTTGGAGCTTGCCCATTTCAGCTATTAGTTCTGGTTCTGTGATTTTGTAGGTAAGTGTCTAAGTCCTTCTCAGGTATAGTATGAGCCAAATCCATGTTCTCCTCATCAGCATAAAAAGAACAGAACCAAATATATTATCATCCCACCAGCAGCTAAAATAATAATAATAAGGATGACAATTATGGTGACAATAAAGATAGTGATATTAATGTAACTGATAGATTGAAAGAACAAAATCCCAGGGTAAAATCATTAAGTGATTTAGTATTCTTTCTTACAACTACCCCTACAAACCTGTTCAATCTATTATTCCATTTGGATAAAAACTAAAGTTCACTTCATAACTCATATGGTCACTTTCAAATAAAATAAGAGACTTCTTATCACAAAACAATCTCAGTTCCATGAATCACGTATCAATCATGGGTAGCATCCAGACTTTGAGCTTCATACAAAGCCCTTGTTTCTTTCTTTACTCAGTTTCTTCCATCTGGAAGAAATTAGCTTGAAGTGGAAGAGAGGGTCTTCATTGGATCATCTGCAGATTAAGACCTGAGTGTGGGAGAATAGGCAAGAAAATGAGACAAAGCTCACTCTACCCACGCTGGAAATAGATTCCAGTACCTACATGTTGGGCTGGAATTTAGCTCAGTGGGTAGAGCGCTGCGCTGCAGTTTATGAGGTCCCGAGTTCAATTCCCAGCACCACAAAAATGGGAGAAGGACCTGGCAATCCACTCCCGAGGCAATCCCGAAACAGTCAGCCATTGAAAACCCTATGAGGGTCGCTATGAATCAGATACTGACTAGGCGGCACCTAACAACAACAACAACAACAACCTACATGTTATTGTTGTTATATGCTGTCAAGACAGATCCAACTCACAGCAACCCTATGTACCACCCTATGTAAACACTACTAAATACTATGCCATGCACATGATCATCTTATACTTGAGCCCATTGTTGAAGCCACTATATTTCTTCTCATTTGGAGACACACCACATCAGCAAAAGAGGGTCCCAAAGGCTTTACTCCATTCCCATCATTAAGGTTGACTCCATTTTGAGGAGAAAACTCTTCCTCAGTCATTTTTTGAGTGCCTTCTAGCCTGGAAGGCTCATTTTTCCAGCACTATATTTGACAGAGTTTCTCTGCTACTCCTAGGGATTTCAATGGCTAATTGTTTCAGGAGTGGGATGTGGGGTCCTTCTCCCTTAGTCTGTCTTAGTCTGGAAGCTCAGCTGAAACCTGTCCACCATGAGTGGCCCTGCTGGTGTCTGAGATACTGGTAGCACAGCTTTCAGCATCACAGTAACACCCAAGCCCCCACAGCATGAGAAGCTGACAGAAAACGTGGGGTTCCAGAGATTTTAATTCATCTCAAATTTCCGTAGTAAGTGGTAGAGTTGAGTGAGGCAGGAGCCCAGATTTCTAATTCCTATTTCCACACATTTCCACCTTGCTAAATGCCACCTGTCATGCAAATGTCACTGATGGACCGAAAAGAAAAGGTGCTACCTAGGACCAAAAAAGCTAAGCCTGGATGTGCCAGGACATAGGGGATATGGCAAGAAGTGCTTGCAGATTAAGACCTAAAGTCATTGTCCAGTGTGGAATCAAGAAATCTTTGTCTTTTGGACAAATCCCTTGGGGCAGACTAACATTGAGGTTGACTGGATACAATTTTAGCCTCTAACTCAAAATTTAGTGTCAGCATTGAGAGAAAATAATTTTATCATGGAGTTAAGCTACTGGGACACACTCCTAGATGGCTTTTGTGAGGTGCTATCTTTTCCGATGTCTTCATTTCCCTTGACAGGAAGGCTACAGGAAACTGCTTCTGTCGTATGGTTTTCTCTCTGGGGAGTGCTTTGTGCAACATGTCAGAAAAGGAAGAAATACTAAAAAGTTGCCATGCTTGACAAGACAATAAAAGAAAAGGATGAAAAAAAAAAGGGAAGAGAAATTAAGATAGTGATGTTAAATGAAACTGATTGAATATATTATTTATCAAATTTCCATGTTTTCATAACTTTAGTGGAGTCAAGAATATCAACCTCTACTATTTATGATCCTAGGTTTATTCCTTTACTAAGATAAAGGATAAAATTTAAAATTTTTTACATTTTTTTTGGCATTGCTGGAGGTTGACTCCAGGGCCTTGAGCTTGCATGTTCTGCAAGTGCTATACCATTGAGCTGTACTTCCAACCCCCGCCCCTTTTTTTTCTACTTTTTGAGAAAAGATCTTACTAAATTACAGCAGACAGCCTCTGGTCTTGAACATGCAATCCTACTGCTCCTGCCTCCCTAGTCGCTGGGATTATAGGCATGAGCCACTGAGCACTAATACATTCTTTACTGATTTGGTACACGAATATCGAATAATGTCATACTATCAACATTAGACCAGTAGTTAGCATGCAAAAATTAATAAGATGTGTTTATTGTTTTCTAAGCATGTGGTCTCAGGAGTTATAACTTTAAGTGGAAGGGAAGAGTGAATAGAAGGGACACAAAGGATTTTTAGGGCAGTAAAAATGCCCTGCTGATACTATATTGATAGGTACATGTCATCATACGTTCATCACAGCCTATAGAAGGTATAATACCAACAATGAACCGCATGGATTTTTAGTGATGAATATATACCTGTGAATTCTTCAACTGTAACAGTTTTATCACGCTGGTGGGAGATGTTGATAATAAGGGAGACCATACACGTGGGTGAGAGCATGGAAAATCTGTATATGTTCTGCTTAATTTTGCTGTGAACCTAAACATGCTCTAAAAATAAAGTTTATTTTTACAGATAGTCAAGAACCACAAATTTGTTTGTCCTAGTAAATGAAATTTTAGTATTTAAAAGGTAAGCAACCAAATAAAACTTGATGAAAGCAGTTTGTCTTCCCAGAGCCTAGAACCGTGACTTCAATAAATATTTGACAAATAAATGAAAGAAAAGCTGCTTGCTTATTCTTGGCAGCTTATTAGTATGCAGAGTAAAATTACCTCTAGGCCATGTGTATACAGTGCATATGAAACATAAATGAATTTCAGGCTTAGACTTGGATCCTCTCCCAAAGATATCTCATTATGTGTATGGGAATAGTCTAAAATCTAAAAGAGAAATCAAATCCAAAACATTTCTCATCCCATGAACTTCAAATCTGGGGTACTATCTGAATTAAAATTCATAATCAGTATAGGCCTTCTAGAGGAGAAACATTGAAAAGGCAGTAGCCAGGGAAGAGAAGGCAAGTGAGATCTGTTTGATATTGCTCACTTGGTAGGAGGAGGCTGTCTGGAAAGTGGTCCTGTTCTGAGCACAGGATCTATACCTGTGCCCCCAGATGTCCCACGTTCCTGAGAGGATCTCTGAGCCTTCCTTTGGATTCACAGCAAGCATGTCTATGTTGGTGAGATTTCCTGGAGAAAATTGTACATGCCTCCTCTGAATCTAGTTTTAGAAAGATAGCAAGGGTTCAGCATGTCACAGAGAGTCTCTACCACCTCATGCCCACTGCATCAAAAGAAATTGGAAAATGTACTGATGCAGATCCAAGAAGTTCTTGCAATCGGCACTCTCAATTATAGATTAAATAAACCACAAGTGTATATTTTCAGTAACAGTGTTAATTACATTTTTAATAATGTAAAACTAAGTCAAATATTGGGGCCACTCTGTGGAGATTCCTCCCCAATCACTTGGTACAGTGCCCCTACCCTCCATCATGGTTCTAATCAATTATTGTGTTGTTGTTGTTGTTGTTAGGTGCCCTTGAGTCATGTCCTACTCACAGTGGCCCTCATAGGGTTTTCAATGGCAGATTGTTTCCGGGATTGCCTTGGGAGCGGGTTGCCATGTCCTTCTCCCATTTTCGCAGTGCTGGGAATCAAACTCGATACCTCAGAGACTGCAGAGCAGTGCTCTACCAACTGAGCTAAATCCCAGCCCAATCAATTATTGTACTGACCCTTTAATGTGAGAGGCTTTAAATCTACGAGGATGCTTATGGCTGCAGTTGGGGATTCTACCACTTCACTGCCAAGACGAATATTTCAAAGTATCAAAACTTAAATGAGTAACTCATACTTTCTGAAAACCTATCACAATAGCTGAAGTTAGGCTAGTCTTTCTACAGCAATCAAGTGATAATAAAATTACCACGTGGCCAGTTCTGCTGACTGAGTGTGTGGGTTTAATGGTCATTGGGTACTCTATAATCCTTGGATCTTGATTGATCCCTGCTTTGGGTTTAACTAAATATAAAATAAGAAGAAATAATCCCTCGCATTCAAATTTTATAGAATTCAAATTCCAAAGCCTAAAGGCTTCAAAAAGATATTTAAAAACAGATTTGAGTTGAAGAAATGAATCTCGGGTGATTCGCCCCCTAGGCAAGGAAGATCATCCTTCACCTAATTAGCAGAAGAAATGAGCCTGCTCTTTAACCTACTTACTTTCAGAATTAATCATCCCGGAGTCTACCTATTTTAATTAAGTGTATTTAAAGTTTGCACAAAGGGATGTAATTAGACTGAGATACTTTGCAGAGGCTAGGAATCCCAGAAAGGGCATTTCTCACTGATAAAAGCACTATGGTGGGGCAGGGCTGACCTCACACCCATAAAGGTATGAGCTCCATGTTTTCCCCAAGGACGTGGAAGTCCTAAAAATGTCCTTTTGTTTGTGTTTAACATTTAATCACTTTAAAAAAATTGATATATTGGCCTTGGCTCAGCCTAGAATTGTAGAAGGTTTACTAGAAAAGGAGCCTAGATTTTATTTACTGCAATTCCCCTTTTGCTTATAAGGATACCCAGGGTTCAAGAAAAAAAAATACCATGTCTGAGCAGGTGACACATGTGGGAGCCACAGGGCCCTCAGGAGTCACTGATTCTCACAGCTACAGGCTGTTCCCACTTATCCTGTTGTGTTATGTGTATGTGTATGGGAATACACATACAGAGTGCTGAGTATGTGGTGTCATGTGCTAAGTGTTGTCAGTTGTAAAAACTCTCTATTCATTCAGTTCTCCTTAATTATGTACAACTCCTGACAATAACCTCACTACTGTACATGGAGGTCTCTCCTTGTTTTAAAAATAGCACAGAGAGCTAGCATAGCCCATTTACTCAGAAACCCTCAGTTTAAACATTTGGTTCTATTTGCTTTATTAACTCTTATTTCACTCTCCACATGTGTTTTTATGTTTCCAGCTATGCACACACATACCTATGTTTTTTTTCTGAATGATTTAGCAGGAGAGATTGATTTAACTTGGAAATGCAAATACCCTTTTTGAGAAAAAGACATTAAAAATATACTATCCAAGTCTAAGCAGTAAATATTAGCGTTTCTAGACCACTACAATTTTAGTGAGTACAAGCCAATTATTTTGTAAAATACTCCAATTTGAATTTGTCTGATAAGATTCAGGTTGCATGCAGATTCCATGATGTTGAAGAATAAAAATTAAATTTCTCCCAATTCCAGACATTCTTCTTGAGTATGCAAATAAACGTTAAGACATATGGACATGTAATTTTGCAAAGAATGCAATGAAAGTGATGGTGTGTCTTTTTTCAGTGCAAGCTATTAATAGGTATGCAGCTTTGGTTCTTCCACATCTTTAGCAAGATTTGATGTGCTCATTCTTTATATTTTACCTTGCTTCTTGTATGTATACTAGAATAGCACTATGATTTCTTTTTTAATTCTCTAATAACAAATGATTTGAACACTACTTTTTTGCTTTTCATATATATACATATGTAACTTCTTTTGTTAAGTATCTGTTCAGATCTGTTTGCCATTTTTATTTAGCTACCATTTTGTTATTTTTTTTAATTTTGCCATTATTTTTGATACATATTCTTTTATACTCTGAATAATTTCTTCTTATCTTGTCCATTCATTTTTCTAATGATGCTTTTTGGTTGAAGAGAAAATTTTAATTTTGAGGTAGTTTATCACTTTGAATTTTGTATATATTGCTTTCTGTGCCCATCCTAAGAAATATTTGCCTACTTTCAGGGTGAAATAATAATGATATTGTATTATGGGTTCTTACAAAATCTGTATAAATTTAGCTTTTGTATCCAAGCATTGTATATGATATTTCTCTAAGTGATGCTTGCATGCAATATTATTACTATTATTATTATTATTAATATTATTAGGTACTAGGGGATTGAACCCAGGGCCTCATGCATGGTAAGCATGGGCTGTATCACTGTGCTGTAACCCCAGCCCATTTATTATTTTGATACCGGGTCTCCCTAAGTTGCTCAGGCCTCAAATTCCTGATCCCTTTACCTCAGCCTCCAGAATTGCTGGTACTGCAGGCATATGCCAAGGCATTTAGCCTGTTTTATAAATTTTAAAGTGGTGACCAAGGTTTGTATTCTCTGTTTTATCTCTTTGTTTTTTTTAATATTGATAAGAACCTCCAGAAAATTTATTGAAAACATTTTTCTTTTAGGTTCTGTGTGACCTTTGTAAATTATCAATTGACCCGGTAAGTGTAGGACTCTTTCTCTACTGTTATTTATTATGGTTACCCACTTTTCTGTCAGATGCCAAAACCATTCTGTCCTGAACACTGAATCTTTACAGTAAGTCTTGAATCTGGCAGTGTCATTTCTTCTGGATCTCAAGATCCTTCACATTCTCCTACAAATTCCATTCTCAGTTTCTTCAAATCCAGTACAAGATTTTCATTAAGTTTGTGTTTCATTGCTATTCCAATTTAGGGAAATTTGGCCTTTTACTCCTACTAACATTTGCAATTCCATATCATATCTTCATATACTTATGTCTCACTTGCAGAAATATGTCACATTTTCTAGCTCATGAGTCTTGTATGTCTTTTGTTAAAACTACCCCAAAGTTATGACTTTTCAAAACTACTATGAATATGTACATTAATTGCATTACTTATATAAATTACATACCATTTACATATTTTATGTATATGTATTCATTTAAATTTCCCCTTTCCGATGACTCACTTCTAGAATTCAGAAATATAATGTTGACATATTGATTTTATATTTTAAGACTTTGTTTCATTTCTTTTAATATTTCAGTAGTATTTTATAGGTTTCTTTAAAGTTTACAAGAAAAATATTACTTTGTTTGGCAATGTGAGAAAAGTTTACTTCTTTATGTTCAATTCATGTGATTCTTATTTTTCTTGCCTTATATACTTGGCTACAATGTCCAGCACATTGTTAAATAGAAAGTAGTGAGAGCTGACCTTCTTGCCTCTTTTTAAAAAATTGTAAATAGTTTAATATTTCACCAAAAAATATGATGTTAATTTGCATTATACACCATTTATTAAGATCAATATTTACCCTTTGGTTTTAGGTTTTGAGATTTTCTTTTTTAGTCAGGGTTGAGTATTAAAATTTGTCAATTTCTTTTTCTATGTCTGTTAAGATATCCATGAGATATTTCTCCTTTTAGTCACTTATTCTGACTAATTACATTAATGGTTTTTATTTTTGTTGTTGTTTTGTTTTTCAGTGTTCGGAATGGAACCTAGGACCTCACACATGCTAGTCAATCTTTCTAGTATAAGCTACACTCTTAGCCCACTAACTCCTTTTGAATGTTAACCAATTACATGAAATGACTTACCTAGTTTATTATCTGAGTTCATTAGGAGTAGTGGTCATTATTTTTTAATTGCCTTTAACAAAATTTTGGTATCAGTAGTATGTTGTCCTGTTTTGATGAGTTGTTTCATTCTCTTCTGCTTTATTGAATAGTTATGCAAGATGGATGCAGTTTTTTCCTGAATTGTTTGATTGAAAGTACTATTGGAATTTAGGATTGTTCCAAGAATGTATCCTCAAGCACTTGAATCTGACATGGGTACACTTTTTCTGGGTTAATATTTCTGTAGCTTCTGCCTGACAGTGAATCCCTCCTCACTGCTACTTCTCTGAAAGAGCTGAAGAAGTCTGTCCTGAAGCAGTAGTTGGTCAGAGAGACCTATGAGGAAGCTCATAAGTACAGTGGGAGAAATACTGCTGTAATGGGAACAATGGTGGTGGTGAAGGATGTGTTGTTGTTGTTAGGTGCCCTAGAGTGGGTGTCCAACTCATAGCAACTCTACATTCAACAGGTGAAACACTATTCTCGGTGCTTCTCTGTTATTCATAGGGGTTTCAATGGCTGATTGTTTTGGGGAGTGGGTTGCTAGGTCCTTCCCCCAAGCCTACAGCACCTGGGTTCCCAGGTAGTCTCTTGCCCAATTACTAACCAAGCCCGTCACTGCTTAGCTTCTGAGATCTGATGTGATTGGATGCAACAGTGGTACTGCTAAAGGTGGTGAAGGATTAGAAACTGTCAAAATTGACAAAATTTGATGATAAATTTGATATGAAATACAAACAAAAGAGTATACTCCTGGATATTTTTTCCCTAAAAATTGGTCACTGAATTGATAACCCTAAAGGAGAAATGCCTGCAGCTGTAGCCCTGTGGCATCCGATCCCGTCAGATCTCGGAAGCTAAGCAGGGTCGGGCCTGGTTAGTACCTGGATGGGAGACTGCCTGGGAACACCAGAAGCTGTAGGCTTGGGAGAAGGACCTGGCAACCCCCTCCCAAAAATCAATCTGCCATTGAAAACCCTATGAACAGCAGAGAAGCACTGACA
>VMDO01016682.1:0-28437 GCA_007922755.1 Pedetes capensis | reverse complement strand
ACCTGTTGTACAGAGGGTCACTGTGAATCGGATACCGACTCAATGGCACCCAACAACAAAGGAGAAATAGATGCAATTAGAATCTGGTGATCTTCAGAAGCTGTCTCAGATATGTCAATTTCCAAGAGATGACTACGTATCAATCTTGATAAGAAGCAAGCAGTTCAATAAACTATTTAATGTTTGTTTTCTATACTGCATTCTAAAATACATGAGGGTGGGAATCATACCTTCTTCTATTATCATTTGATCTCCAGTGTTTGGCACTAATGAGTTATAATAATACGATTACACATAATAATAATACACATAACTATTATTCTGGGTGGTTACAATAAGGTAAATATTTTTCTAAGCTTTTTTATCTATTAACTTATTTAATAGTCACAACAATTCAGTGAAATAGATCTATGCAAAAATCATAAGCAAAAAGATTCAGTTATCTGGACATTAGAAAATACCAAATACATATTTGGAAAAGATAGAGACAGAATCAGAGAATAACTTTAAGGAATCCTTGCATTAATCATGGCAAGGATTGAGGTAGGGAAGTAGCTGTAGAAATGGAGAGGAGATGATGTTTTTAAACAGTGCTTAGACGGTAAAACTGGTAAGATTTGATGCATTGTTAGATATATGATGTAAAATCACTGTTCTTGTTAGGTGCTATCTATTTTCTCTGACTCATAGTGACCCTATGTACAACAGACAAAACACTACCAATGTGCCATGCCTGGCTCTATTATCAGTGTTTCTTTACTATTCATAGGGTTTTCAATGGCTGATTATTTCAGGCATGGTCTGCCAGGTCCTTCTCCCAAGCATACAACACCCTGTCCTCCCAGACAATTTCCCATCCAAGTACTAACCAGGCTCCATCCTGCTTAGCTTCTGAAATCTGATGAGATTGGACTCTAGGGTTGTATCACCTAAGGAGAGGTAAAATTATGATAATGGAATTTTTTAAAGATTTGGAACAGTGAAATAACAAGGTTACCTTCTGAATGTATCTAAATTATAGAGCCCCAAATCTGAAATGCTGGACTTTTCAATGAACATCGAGGTATGGAACCTTAAATGTAGAAGGCACAATGTAAGTATTCTCATCCTATAATGTTATTTAGAAAATGAAGAAAAAGAGACCTAATTAGGCATAGTTACCACCATGAAGCCACCAAATAGATGGACAAAGTTATGGCTAGAGCTGCATCTCCCAAAGTTAAGGTTACTATTTCCTTCCCCATATCATGTCCCCCACCCCTTCATGACTCCTACTGTATGAAGATGTCTAACTAGTCATGCATTTCAGGACCCATTAGACTTTGTCTGGTATCATTCTCTTGATTGTTATCATTCCCCAAAGCTCATTTAGATGTCTTACTAAAATAATTCTGAGAAAATTTACTCTCATTCCTATATATTGACAATTTCCTGTGATATCAAAGGCACTGTATTTGGTCTTGTCATTATCTTCTGTGACCTTAATACTATTGATTAAAGTTTTCATTGTGTGTAACTGCTACATGCCATACATTATTGAAAGCACTTTCCTCACTGAGTGTGAATTTTAAAAACTGGATTCAAGTTTAAGTCTATTTTATGTAACGTCTATATTCCTTCCATGAGGTGAAGAATAGTAGGTTGAGAACTCTATTTCTTTTGTTTTTTAAATAATACTTTGCTTTTAGCCAGGTGCCGTGGCATATGCCCATAATCTCAGGTACCTGAGATGCTGAGGCAGGAGTATCACAAGTTTGAGACCAGAGATAGCCTGCCTAACTTAGTGAGACCCTGTCTTAAAATTAAAAAATAAAAATTAGACTTAGGGTACAGGTCAGTGGTACAGCACTTGCTTAGCATATGTGAGGTGCTGGATTCAAATCCCCAGTACCAAAACAAAAATACTTTACTTTCTGTTTTGTTCTGTCTCTTCCATATCTTATGAGTTATAGTTGGCACCAGCTCTCCCACACTCCTTTATTTTTTCTTCAGAAAAGATTTTCTATCCATACATGAATACAACTAATGAGTTCTTTGAAACCCAGTTCTTGGTGGACACTCAGGGAATGGCCAGCCTCCTGTAATATAAGAAGGCTTTGTCTCAGAGGATCACTAAGGGAGTCCCAGGGATGTGCCATGTCACCTCTTACTGCTGGTTATTTAGGGGAGAGCTGGCCAGCAGACCTCCATAGAACTGAGGGGTCCCTGAGTAGCCAAAGCTGATTTTTATGGAATTTCTAATCTTACTGGAATTATGGCATGTCTGAAGTAAAGAATCTTCCAGTGTTAAAATTGTCACTATTTTGTGATAGAGTAATTTTCTTACCATCAACTCAAGGTAAACTTAAGTTACCTGGCAAAAAAAGATGGGGGAAAGATGAGAAGCCAACATTTGCAATAAAGTGTATGCAGAGAAACCTTAACTTCCTCCATAAACAGGATCAATACTTATTTGGAACACGTTTGTTATGATGATGCTGACATCTATTTTTATAAGACCCTGGATCAGCGTAACTACATTCAGAGTAAACTTGTCAGATGTCAACACTATGGGTGCTGTAATCTAGTTCCCAGGTTTATTAACTGCTGTGCCCTGTGGCATTTTCACAGAATGACTGTATAACATTGAGCCAGAGGCCGCTTTCACTTCTAACATAAATACAAGAACAACCTTAATAAAACAGATGAATTACACTGCAGTGGAAATTAGACCATTCTAATGGACTCTGGCAGTGAATGTAGTGAACTAGTAATCAACGTGATTTGGTTTACTATGCCAAAAATAGTGACTGTAAATCATGAAAGGTTGCCAATTTTTATTTTATTTTATTTTACTCTATTTTTGTCAGTTTTCCCGTTCACATCTCTCCCCTCTTGAGGGAGCAATTGATTTGCCCATGGACCACAGCTCAATCATCTACAGTCCTGAGTCAGTTATTCTCAGGTCTGTATTCAGAATCATAATACAAATACCAAAAAAAGTCCATAAAACCTTACTAGCACATAAGTCCTACAAGATATTTACGCCCAAGTGTGTTGGGCCTGAACATCATTTCTTCTAAGGCAGCAAATAGGAGGTTTGAATCATTTCTCTGTAGAGTATGTGTTTGGGGACGTATCACATAATGTACATGTGTGTGTGTGTGTGTGTGTGTGTGTGTGTGTGTGTAAACCCATTTACAACTGTTTTGTTTATTTTTTTGTTTTCTATCAGAAGAAGACCTGAGCAAGGGAAATTGAAATTAACTCTTTAATAGATATGGTTATAGGTCTATTTTCAGGGATGGTTTAAGGAACCAAATTCACTTTCTCTGAGGAAGTGGTATGTGGATATGAAGGACTGCAGAGCACCAAAGTTACCCTGAAAATTCCATTTTGTAGAGAAACTTATTTTTCAAGCTCAGGGAGATTTTTCAACATATTTGACCTAGTAGATATGAGATAATAGAGGTACAAAGTTAAAGGGCATGCAAAAGGTTAGAGCAAACTTCAAAAGGAAAGTGTTTGTAAACATTCCTCACTAGAACATTGTCACGAAAAAGAGATAGTCATTCTTCCCCAAAAGGAACTTTGAACCCATTAGGGAGAGAACTCGCTGTACAGAAAAGACCACCAAGTACTAGAACCTTAACTCAATGCAAAGTCTTCTGTTTTAGGGGAAGGACTTCTAGGTAGAGCACATTGTCTGGTATTTGCATTAAGCTACTGATTTAGCCTTTAGGGAACTCACATTGAAACAGAGAGCTGGAAAGTGAATGAAAATAAATTATTTCACTAACAATTATCTGAGGCTGTGTGTCCTTGACAGTGTAGCACAGAGCAGAGGAAGACCTCAGCTCCCCACATCATAGCTCACACAGTAAGATACCTGGAGAATTTGCCTGTATGGAAGACGTCAGTGGGAACAGTTGTCTGTTTTCATGGAAATGTCTGCATTTGTATGTCTTGCATACCAGACTCTAAACTTCTTCAGAGTAGGACTGAGCTCAATTCAGCTCTGCATCATTAACACCTATTATAGTGCAGAGCAGGGAATGTGCTCCATACATGTGTTCCAGCCCTGGGTTGGATGGAAGAACCCAGGAGCTGGCACAGGCTGTGAAACAGCTTAGGTCTGTGGCTTACAAGGAAAAGTTAGTTCCACATGCCGAGCAACTGACATAATCAGAGCCAGAAAAAAGAAAAGAAGTTTAATGTCAGAAGCAATGCTTTGCCAAAGAGAGAATGACCTGGTACTTTGACAGGTATGATATACCTGGACATGTAAGTCAGTGGGCATTTGTAGCAGTAAATTTGCAAAGGGAGGGAAATTTGCTCTCAAGGCCACAGAGAGAGGCCAGTTCCCAAAAAACTGCATGGGAGAGTTTGCAGAAACTCTTGCTGGTGGTTCTGCTACAGGCCATACAGAGAAGGGAAGAGGAGGGAGGGCCAAGTTCCTAATGAAGCACGCAATCCCAGAGGGTGATAAGTATGGTTATCTGACCCCATGCACATGGCATTGCAAAGATGTGTGTCACAATCTTAGTCCCAGGATTGGAGACCAAAGGAGATAATGTCTAGAACAATGTTTTCTTACTCTTGATGGGAAAACTTAACCCAAGTCCAAAGTTACACAAACTTATTGGCAGACCTAGGATTGGAAATCAGGTCTTCTGAATCTCGTTTATTTCTTAAATCATTCAATTTTGCATGATTGTATTTTTATATAAAACTTTAATGCTACCATGTGAACCCAAAACTATAAGTTGTAGATTTGGCATTTTTACTTCTGTTCTGCCTACCATTTTAGAATAAATAAATCCTCATTGAAATTTGATTAATTTGTTTGACAAAAGTCTATTGAAACTCCACTTTGATTCACTCCATGTGCTTCTTGCTAAGATTGCTACTGAGGCCAGTTTCCCTCAGGCTATCTACAGACATGCTTTCCTTTTCATGGATTTGGAAAAAAGAGAAGTGATGGGTTTCAGATGAAAACTCAGAGACAATGCAATGCAATGCTACCTTCTAAGTCATCCAGATGGGACACTGTGGGAGTCTTTTTTGGGGTGTGCCATTGTTCTCAGCTCTTTACCTTTGCAGTTACTTGATGCTGAACAGCCTGGCTAAAGGATTTCACCTTCAGGATCAAATGACAATTGGGAAGTTAAAGAAGGGAATTGTGGGTACTAAGGATGAAGTTGCTGACAAAGACCAAAGTTTAAATAAAACATGTTCGGGAGAGATGAATCAATACTTTATTTGTTAAGGAGAAGTAAAAGTACAAAAAGGCTTGTACAACAGACCATAAAAAAGTGAGAAATCAATTCTACTTAATTCAGAATGCTTGAAGAGTCACCTATGCCATTATATATGAATAATTCAGGAACAGAAATTTATTGCAGACACATATTGTTTGGTTTGGATTTAGCACTCCCCGCTATTTGACCTAAATCCCATAAAGAATGATATCCCACTAATTGAAATAACATTTTTCAAGTAAGACAATTCCTCAGGACTATTCCTAACATGATCTTGAAATAGAATTTGTATAAAAAAATTCTCAGATAAAATTTGTTTTTAATGGTGCAATATTTTAGCATGTTAACTATGATGAGTAAGAACCCCTTGTCAGTTGATTGTTGCAGGTTAGAAATAAATTGGAGGCAAAGGAATCTTACAGACACCTGCTCTTCCCACAGATGTCAATCATCCTCAAGCTCTGTTACTATTTTCTGGTGCTTACAGGCTTCCCTAGTGAATACTGTCAAGTGCAGGACATTGAAACCTAGGAAGGATACGGTAAGTCACTGTGAAGGGAGTACCACAGCTCTTAAGTAGAACCACACTTCCCACTGTCTAGAAAGCACAAGGGTACTTAGTCTAGCAGTATAAAATTAGCATTGAGGAACACAGGCTTAGGAGTGTAGGTGACTTAATCAAAGCCAGTCAACTAACCAATATGGAGTTCAAGCTTAGATGCAGTATTCTTTCTTACTGAATCACTGTTCTCCCCAGTGCTCTGTGGTTATGACATGTGATAGTATGATTCACACCTCCATTAGCAACAACTATCTCAGAGTGGCTTTCTATAATTTGGCAAGCTCTAGCCTGAGCACATGATTTATCACCTCCTCCCAAACGAAGAATGTGAGATATGGCTAGATGGACCTGTTCAAAGTCATAGACGACATAGCAATATTAAAGCTCCAGTTCCCTTCAATAGTACACATATGAATGGATTATTATCCAGGAGGTCTGTGATAAGACGTGAGAATCTTCATTATAGTAAGGTCTCGGGCAGTGTCTACAGTGTCCACGCTACAATTTGAGAGAATTTCTAAAATTACTCCATTTGAGTGAGGCTAAATAATTCTTTCCTCCACATGCCTGTCAGCTTGTTGTGCTGTGGGGGTTTACCTGTTGCTGAAAACTGTGCCACCGGTATCTTAGACAACAGCAGAGCCAACCTTGGTGAACATATTTCAGCCAAGTTTCCCGACTAAGACAGACTAGGGTGAAGGACCTGGTTCCCCTCCCCCACCCCGAAACAATCAGCCATTGAAAATCCTATTAATATCAAAGAAGCATTGTCAACTACAGTGCTAGAAAATGAGCCCTCCCAGGTTAGCAGAATGAAAGATGACTGGAGAAGAGTTTCCTCTGCAAAGTAGAGTTAACCTTAATGATGGGAATGAAGTAGGGCCCCTGGGACCTCCACTTAATTGGGGAGACTTGACTCAGAATTAGAAGAAATACACTGACTGCAACAATGGGCTCAAATAAAAAAAAAGATTGTGGGTACTACACAGTGTTATGGAGCATTTTGTTCTGTTATACATAGAGTGGCTATGAATTGGACTTGACTCAGTGTCACCTAGCAACAACAACAACAAATAATTCTTTGAAGAAAATACAACTGTGAATGTTTAAGTTGGAATGTCTCCCAAATGTCATGGGTTTGAATGTTTTGTCCTCAGCTGGTGCTGTGGTTTGTGAGAGTTGCAGAATTTTGGCATTCTTCTTTTGCAGAAGTGGCTCAATGGGACCAGGACTTTGGAGGTTTTTACCTGGACTTGCAGCCCCAGTTGCTCTCTGTCTCCTGCTCCATCATGCCTTGAGGTCATCTGCCATAGGCCTTTCTGCCACCACCACCATGCCTGCCCTGCTGTTGTTATGGACTGATCCTCTAACTGTGAGCTCCCAATAGACATTTTCCTCCATAAGATTGCTTAGGTTGGCTATTCTGCTACAGTGATGACCACTGACTAGTATAATAGCAAATTCCTGAAATCATATAATTATTAATATACAATAAGCAAATATCACAAAAAATACAAGGCATTTGTATTATTTAGGGCTGTCCATAGGAATGGAACCAATAAGATACCTATGCAGGTATATCTATACATACACATATTTATCTATCTTTCTATCTTTCTACATGTATTTATATATGTGTATGTATTATATATGTATACATTATATATGTTTATATATAGTATGTATACATGAGAGAAAGACTCTTATATATTTATATATAGTATGTAAACATGAGAGAGACTTTATAGGAGATATATATATGTGTGTGTATATATGTGTGTGTGTGTGTATATATATATATATATATATATATATATATATATAGAGAGAGAGAGAGAGAGAGAGAGAGAGAGAGAGAGAGAGATTTATAAGGACTTGTTTTATATCATTATGGAGACAGACGAGTCCCACATTATACAAAATGAGTTTGAATGCTGGAGATCTAGCAGTATTTCAGTTCAAGTCTGAAAGCAAGAAATAAACTGATATCCCTGCTCAAAGGCCATTGTTGTTGTTGTTAGGTGCCATCAAGTTGGTATCCGACTCATAGCGACCCTCATGGGGTTTTCAATGACTGACTGTTTCAGGATTGTCTTGGGAGTGGATTGCCAGGCCCTTCTCCCACTTTTGCAGTGCTGGGAATTGAACTTGGGACCTCAGAGACTGCAGTGCAGCGCTCTACCCACTGAGCTAAATCCCAGCTCCCAAAGGCCATTAGGAAAGATAAATTCCCTTTGTATAAGGGAAGGGCCAGATTTTTTGCTATACATAGTCTTTTAAGTGATTATATGAGGCCTACAATCCATTTTATAGAATGGACAATCTGTTATACTCAATCTGTTGACTTAAAAGTTAATCTTGTTCACAAATGACCTTACAGAAACACTGACAATGTTTAACCAAATATGTGGGCACTTTATAGCCCAGGAAAGTGGACACATAATATTAAACATAATAGTGGTAACATTTGGACACTAATAAGTATACTAGTAAGTAGCCTGGAGAGATTTTTGTGCCACTGGATGGAACATCTTTTCAAGGTCTATTGGAATCTGCCTAGAACCTATTGAAGTAGAACATATTGGCTTCAATATAGATGGAGATTTTGTTGTCTTTGGCCTGTCCAAGAGAGCAGTGGAGGGTCCAGAATTTTCCTGATGTGTCTACATCCCTTTATTTGACTGGATTTAGGAATATTATGACAGACAGTATGACAGATTTGGTAAACCTCATTTCATCATTCCATTTTCCAGCCTGATGTGACCATCTTTCAGCACCAACTTCTACAAGCCTCCATAGTAATAGGAGCTAACTTGCAAGAGTTTTACTGGATTTCTTCATTCAGCTTGCCAGAATACTATAAATTGATTATTGATTCATCAAATAAAGAGTTCTCATGGCACGAACCCAAAGTGCAGGTGTTGATTTACTTCATCAGAGCTGGATTGCTGGTGGCTTCTCATATAAATGATCACATACTGAGGATAGTGCATGAAACATACAAGACATGACTCTATCAAGTTTATGACAATAGAATTACTGCATTTTTAAGTGTCAGTAAGTGGTCTTAAAATGCAACGTTAGGAGAATTAGGGACAAACAGACCTTAGTTCTAATCCTAAGCCTGTTCTAGATGCATGACCTTGATCTAATTACTTTGCTCTTGACTTCATAGGAACTGAATTGAAATGATTATATGAGGCCAACTCACTTTAAGAAGGGCAATCTGTGGTACTCAGTCTGTTTACTTAAGGGTAAAACTTGTTCACAAATGGCCTTACAGAAACACTGACAACGTTTAACCCAATATGTGGGCATACTATTGCCCTAACAAGTGGACATATAAAATTCACCATCACTATTCATATTCCTAAGGGGCTGGGATTTAGCTCAGTTAGTAGAGGACTGTGCTGCAGTCTCTGAGGTCCCAAACTCGATTCTCAACACCGCAAAAATGGGAGAAGGATGTGGCAATCCACTCCCAAGGCAATCCCGAAACAGTCAGCCATTGAAAACCCTATGAGGGTCGCTATGAGTCGGATACCGACTCCATGGCACCTAACAACAAAAACAACATTCATAGTCATGCTTGCAGTCCTACCACTGTGGCATCCAATCCTGTCAGATCTCAGAAGCTAAGCAGAGTCGAGCCTTGTTAGTAGTTGGATGGGAGATGGCCTAGGAATACCAGGTGCTGTAGGCTTGGGAGAAGGACCCAGCAACCTACTCTCAAAACCAATATGCCATCAAAAACCCTATGAATAGCAGAGAAGCAGTAACAATACTGTTTCACCTGTTGTATGTAGGGTGGCTATGAGTCAGATACCGATCATTGGCACCTAATAACAACAACATTCATGTTCATGGGGATAGTAACAGCAACATAGATGAGTTATTATACATCTAGAAGGTTAATTAAAGTTCAATCCCAGTGTCTGTACATAGTAGGTGTTCAATAAATTATGTTGTTGTTGTTGTTAGGTGCCGTCGAGTCGGTATCTGACTCATAGCGACCCTCTGTACAACAGGGGAAACACTATTGTCTGTGCTTCTCTGCTATTCATAGGGTTTTCAATGGCAGATTGATTTTTGGGAGGGGGTTGCCAGGTCCTTCTCCTATGCCTACAGCTTCTGGTGTTCCCAGGCGGTGTCCCATCCAGGTACTAACCAGGCCCAACCCTGCTTAGCTTCCGAGATCTGATGGGATCGGATGCCACAGGGCTACAGCTGCAGGCCATCAATAAATTATAGCAACTATTTATTTACTTAACTCTAAGTAGATGTTGGGTACTATGCTAAGACATTTGACTATAAAGGTTTTAGCTTTGTGTAACTTCAATGAAATATCTGAGTTAGAGTGTAAAGATAAATGTTTACTTACCTCTTAGTTCAGAAAGCTCCAGTCTAAGAGTGAGTGACCCCAAAATTCTGAGCTTCTGTTAAAAGTCCCAGATGACAATGGCAGAGAATGTATATTAGAGAAACCTGTTCACTTAATGAGCCAGGAAGCAAAGAAAGACTGAGATCAGGATACCATGGTCCCTTCTGAAGGCATGCCCCTAACACCGTACAGACCTTCCTTAAAACCCCACTCCTGAAAGGTCTAAAGCACCTCCCAATATCACCACCTCAGGCACCAACCCCTCACATGTGGACTTTTGGAAGATAATATCCAAAGTCAAACCATAGCAAAAGTGAACAGAATTTTAATACCTTAATTCTTTGTATAATTGGTAAATACCCAATCATGGCAAGTATAATTTAAGGAGATCTTCAGTATATAGATTTAGAAGACTGTAACATCTTTGGGATTGGACCTTGCTCTTGTTTACATCACAAAAGTGTGTACCTGATTCTCAAAGAGATTGAAGATAGATTGCACCATACTTTTTCTAACTCATAATCAGCTTCTGAGGATTTTCAAATGTGCTAGGACTTGAAAAGCCATTTCCTTAAGAGCAGCTGGATTCTTTTTTCAGGAAGTGGGAGATGGAGTGTGGGGGGTGATTGGAGAATATAATGGTGCTTTTTAAACTTATTCTTTATTATTCCTCCCCTAAGAAGCATTTTTAGATATCATTTCCCTTATACACTCCTCCTACTCCGTAAAATTTTGATATCTTTGGTGCTTTAATCCATTTTGTGTTATAACCAAATAGCACACTGGGTAATTTAAATACAATAGAAGTTTATTTAGCTCACGGTTCTGGAGAATGCCCAAGAGCATGGCACCTGCATCTTGTCAGCATCTGCTGAAGGCTCTCTTGCCACCTCATAACATGGAAGAAGGCTTCACATGAGAAGACAGAGCAAACAGGCTAAATTACATCTCTCTTTACTCATAAAGCCACTAATACCAGCACTGGGGCACCACCCTCATGACCTTTATTAATCTTTTTTCTTATTGGACATTTTTAATGTATACCTTAATGTGATTCATTCTGAACCGCCATTAATCTTAATCACCTGCCAAAAAATTCATCTCCAAATATCATTAACATACAAATTTGGAGATTAAGTTTCTAATGTTACATTTAGGGGACACATTGAAACCATAACAACAAATACGCTGAATCTTCATTTTTGTACTATTTGCAGATGTGTTCTCTGAATATTGAAAGACATTTATTTTGCTCCTACAAAAGGGCAAGTTTTTGCAACTTTAGACACAATATTGCTCCACATTTTCGAAGTTTTAGTGAAGACTTCTCATGATTTTTGCCTCACCCAGTGTGGAGGGAGAAGAGAGGCTATTCAATGGACCCAGTCATAGCAGGGTTTAAAACATGGTCAGCACTGAAAAATTCACAAGTAAGGTAGCCTTTTCCTTTAGGAAATTTCTAAATTTTAGGTAGTCATATAGTTTAGGAATTATTGAAAGAGAGAAGTAAATAAATGGTTTGATAGTTCCTCAGGCAAAAGAGAGCAGGAAGGAGATGCCAGGTCTATACTCTTAAATAGGAGAGAACCCCTGATGATATTTTTATATCATTGAAATCTATACACCATAACAATGAAATATTGGTTACAATTGGCTGCCTTTCCTTTATCTGCGATATGACAAGTGTTGCTTGCTGTTACTGTGCAGCGGTGACAACTAGCTTTGTGCAGAGGATCGCTGGAACCCTCCTAGGTTAGCAAGATCTTTCAGGTTAAGCTAAAGTCAATAGATGAGTGGAGCCCATACCAAAGAGAAGTCCTGTGGTTCAGAAGCTTTGCAATAGGACCATGGGATCTTACAGCCTGGTTCAGAATGGCTGTGATACAGCCAATGGTGAGAACGGTGATGTGAAATTCAGCAAAGAAACAGGAGGCAGGAAGCAGAGGAGAATCATAGCCATGCTGTGGATTTTGGTCTATCAGGACCATGAGAAGCCATTTTTGTGTTTAAGGCAGCATGGGTTTGTGATGTGATTAAATTCTCTTGGCCGTCTTATGGAGAACAGATGGAAATAGGGTAAGGGTGAGGAGGAGGGAGGACTGGCAAATTAGAGAAGGGAATGTGAATTTCTCCAATTAGGAGAAAATTGCAGGCAGCAGATGAGAGAGGATGATAATGTAAACCAGGGTGGCTTCTGTATGGAAATATGGAAAATATTTAGGAGGTACCCTTAATAAAATTGTTTTAAATTGGATGAAGGGTGAAAATGGGAAATACCAGGGTATCTATTTTGTTTAACTGGGTGGATGGACCTAGTATTCCTTAAATACTTGAACCAGACCATGCACTGGATGAAAGATGTTGAGTTTGTTCTTAGATACCTTGAAGTTTTCATGATTTCAAGTCAATTAAGAGAAGATCTAATGGGAGAAATTAGAAACATGTGCTGGAAGTGCAGGAACATAATCTGGCACAACTTCCAAATGTGGCTTCCACCTGTGCTCACTGCTAATTAAAGCCTGAATGTAGATGAAGTCACTCAAAGGAGGAGAGGGTCTAAGATATCTTTGGAGGTATCAATAAATCATAAGCTGTTGGAAAAGGATTGGACTTGGGCAAACTGAAGTAGCTGGAGATCTGAGTTGAAAACCAGAAAACATCATTGTGATGGCAGCCACAGGAATAAAGTGTTTCAAGTGGAAGATGTGACAGAGGGTAGAGTCTTGCTGAGCACCCAAGAAACAGAAGGACTGAACAACTCAGGTTCAAATGAAAACCATGCCAGTCATTGGTGACCTTGGCAAAGCTGTGTATATGAGTGCGGTGGAAGAAACCTCATTGGAGTCAGTCTGGGAGGGGAAGAAATAGAGCATAAGAATACAAAAAGTCTTAAAAATAACCACAGGATGTGAAGTGGAAGAGGGGAGTACTAGCTGGGGGTGTATATGTTGTCAAGACTTATTTGGATATTAGTGTTTAAACTGTGTTTTTTTTTTTTTTTTAGAATATTAAAGCTAGTAAGAAGAAGAGGAGATTAGAGAGAAGGGCTCAATATAACAGACAGAAGAGAATATCTGCAGTTTTTCTGAGAAGGCTGAAAGGGAAGGAACTCCAAAGCATAGATGAAAAGCATGTTTTTTCTTATGGAAGAGACCACTGCTCTGTTATTAAGGGTTATGCTGGGTTATGTTCAGGGAAGCCTAGAGTCTAAGAGGCGGAACCAGAGAGCCAAATCTTGCAAATGTTTCCAGTAAAAAGAAAAGTTGGTCTCCTCTCTGAAGTGGAACCTCAGGCCGGGGATGAAGGCAGTCTGACATTTTGGAGAGGCGTGGTCCCCGGCTGAAGGAGGTGTCCCTGTCTGTATCATTTGCTGTGACAGGGCATTACCCAGAAACTCTGCTAGTGCCAATATGTCCACCACTTCAGTCTCCCTAGAAACTCTGCAGTCCTTGTGGCCACATGGATATTCAAATTTAATTTAAAAACATACCACAGAAATTTGGAGAGAGTATGTTCCAGTGAACATACGTTAAGCGGTTTGTAAAATAAATTTTATTTCTATCAAATGTTTTAATCATTATTCTCCAGACAAATGATACATAAGCCAAACCAGAATATTTAATTTGTTACTGATGCAACACCTTTGAAAAGCATCGTCCCGTTCCTGGAACAAAGAGGGCCTCCCTGTGTTAGTTGACCAAGGCTGTACTATGTGGTAGGTAGGACAGGCATTTAGTTTCAGAAAGCTTCAGGTTAAAACTTGATGTTTTTATGCAATATTTGTGTGACCATGGGAAAAAAATTAAACTCTTTTCAAATTTCAAATTTTAACATTTTTAACAATGAAGATATTTCTTCTTGTGGACATGGAGACTAAATAGAATATCATAGATTGAGACTCTCAACAAGGATTATGGAATGTACACAGCCATCATCTGTGTGACTTCACAGAGATAGGGTCTTCCCTGCAAGTATTTCACCCAGAGGCTGCTAACTGCCTAAAAGGCTTGTATGATAACTTCTACTGTAATATAGATCCTTACTTTTTACCAGAGCCGTCATACACTCAGTTAAGAACCACATATCCCTGCCTTGAAGTTGGGTGTGTCAATGAGATATAGGTAGAATGGGATTTGAGCCCAGCCTTGAATCCTCATTCCAAGCAGGTGACATAAAAGTCAGCCAATGCCCTTCTGTTTTCTCTCCCTCTTCCTGAAAGATGGAGATGGTTGGGTGCCCAATGGTTATCTCAAAACACAAAATGATGCTTGTGTAACTCCAAGTTTCGCTATTTTCCATCACTGTACTAAAGCAAATATGCTCAATTTCATCAATTTCTTGTTGTAAACTATAGATAGATCTGTCTATACATATGAATACATATATATGCCTCATACATCTAGCTCTATATATTCTTGATGTCCAGAATATCTTCATACTATTCCTAGTTCCCACAGGGAAGTAATTTTTTTCTTAACTGTACATTAACCTTTTATTACTAATCACTCCCACCTTCATAGCTCTACCTTTATGGGAGATTTTATATAACCCTATCTCTTCAAAATCAAGTAAACTCTCTTCAAAATCAAGAAATGTTTAATCTTCTCAGAGCTTGAAGAGAAAAATATATTTTATGTGTATATCGCGAATTTGATCCACTGAAGTTCTAGGTTAAATTATTCACACAAACACGCACAACATGCACACTTATTTGTATGTGTATATGCACTTAAGTAGGTATACATAAGTACATATAAATAAAATATTTATATTTATGTCTAAATAAAATATTTATATTTATGACTATACATGTGTGTATTCACTTGTGTATATACACAAAAGTTATGTTGAACCTAACATGAGGCAAGTACTTGATTAACATTTGTTAAATAAACAAATACACAATTCTCTTCAGGACATACAATCATGGAAATAGAAATAGCCTTTTTTTTTTTTTTTGAGCTGGGCATGATGGTGTTGCATGCCTGTAACCCCAACACTTGGAAGGCCAAAGCAGAAGGATTGGATGTTTAAGGCCAGCCTGATCTACACAATGAGAATCTGTGTCAAAAGCAAACAAACTATAAAACGGTTTTATCTCTCCTCAGTTTAAAAATCGCATTCCAAGATCTATGTTGGAGTTTGATGACATAATGAACAACAATGTTTAAGTGACTCAATTTGTTTGTTTCTTACCTACAATCTGTGGGCCTGGGTAGCTTATCTTTATGACAAAAATCTAGAAGGGACAGTTTTATGGGCAATAATATCTTCCCTATCAAACAGTCAAAAAACACTTTTACAACTAGTGAATAATTCAAGTATCATAAATACCTTATGTAGAAACACTTTTTTATTCTTTTCAATCACAAAATGAAATAGGTTTTTCATTCAGTAGTTTGAACAAATGATGGAACCAGAAGCATTACTACAGTCCACATGCCAAGACCCACTGTACTTCTATAGCATGACCTAAGCCATGGCATCCAGGTGTTAAGCTGGAGAACTCCAACATGGAGGCCAGTGATACCCACAACTCATGTTGTTGGGTGCCACTAAGTCAGATCAGTCTCATAGTGACCATATGTACAACAGAAAAAACAATTACCCAACTCTGTGCCATGCATATGATCTTTTTATGCTAGGGTTTACCTCAGTTGGTCAAGTGCTGCTCTGCACTCTCTGAGGCCCTGGGTTTGACCTCTAGCACCACAAAAACAGGAGAAGTACCTGGAGGACCTCTCCTGAAACAATCTCAAAACAATCAGCAACTGAAAACCATATGAAGGTCCCTATGAGTTGGACCAAACTCAATGGTACCTAACAAGATCAATGTTGCAGCCACTATATTTCTTCTCATTTTGAGTTGTTCCACATCAGCAAAAGGAGGTCCCAAGGGCTTTACTACACTCTTGTCATTAAGTTCAACTCTACTTTGTGGATACAAATCTTCCCAGTTGTATCTTGAATGCCTTCCATCCTCATCCATGCTCATTTTCTGGCACTGTATTTGACAGTGCCTGCACCTATGCCACTTGGGCATCTGATCCCATCAGAGTCAGATCTCAAAAGTAAAGCAGGGTCATGCCTGATTAATCCTTGGATGGGAGATTGCCTGGAAACACCAAGTGCTGTAGGTAGGCTTGGGAGAAGGCCCCAGCATCCCACTCCCAATAAAGAATCAGCCATTGAAAACCATATTAATAGAAGAGAAGCACAATAGTATTTTTCCTGTTGTACGTAGGGTCTCTATGGGTCAGACACCCATATGGATCCACAGCCACTAACAACAATAACAACAACAACATATTTGACAGAGCTTCTCTGCTATTCATAATGTTGTCAATGGCTAAGTGTTTTGGGACTAAGATGCTGGGTCATTTTCCCTAATCTGTCTTAGTCTGGAAGTTCATCTGAAACCTGTGCACTGGCCCTGATGGTACGCGAAATACCAGTGGCATAGCTTCCAGCATCACAGCAATGTTCAAGCCCCCACAGTACAACAAATTGATGGACAAGTCTGTCTGCTCCCCAATGTACCTTTCAGGGTATCGTGCTCTGGGGGCATGTATGTTGCTATAATTGTGAAAACTATGCCACCTGTATCTCAGATACTTGGGGGGCCACCCATAGTGGACAGCTCTCACCTGAGCTTCTTGACTAAGACCCTAGATCACTCATAAGCAGGTGCCAAGGATCCATAAACTACAAAATCTAACATACTCAACCTCACTGAATGAAACAACTCTGTGTCCTGTACTACAACCTACTAATGTTCTTCGAAGAATCATTGTTGTAGTTAAGTGCTATTGAGCTAGGTCTGATGCATAGAGACCCTATGTCACTCACTGACACTGTGCCATGCCCAGCACTATGTCAGTATTTCTCTGCTATTCATATGGCTTTCAATGGGGTGTCATTTCTAAAGTGGATTGCCAGGTCCTTCTCCCTCCCCTGCAGCGCATGGTATCCCCAGAGAAACATAACAAAATATGGCAACTTCAAAGTGAGTCTTATGAAAACCATTTGTACCTGTGACCATGTGGAAGCTAGCTAAAATCATACAGCACAGAAATTTCATCACTGGTATCCCACCCAAGGAACAGAATACTTTATACACAACTCTAAAACTATCCAGTCACAAGGTATTTCACAAGTTCACTCAATTCACCCAGTTCCCAGGACGCAGCTGTTTCATATTATAGTGGCAAAAACCCTGAAGCAGAGAACCATGTTAGGAGACAGGAGTAGCACATGGTTTTGTTCTTGTTTGTTTGTTTTTGACTTGAGAGTATATGTGGATACACGGCATTATCTGGGGGAGTTTTTAACAACAGAAAGCTCTCCAAGTTCATCCCATTGCAGTTTTTGAAAGTGTCATCCCTTACCACTTTCTCTGACTTTGTCACTGCTCTTAAACAACACACCTTGATTTTCACTGTGCTGTCCACTTACTTGTATTTCTCTACTATTTAAAATCTGTCACCATGTGTGTGCCCAATTTACCCAGGGGATTTTTTAACAATACACAATCTGAGGTTTGAATTTCTTTTCTCCTGTATTTCCAACACATTACTTTCATTACTAACAAAAGATGAATCAGAGTAGAGGCAAGCCATGCTGATAAATTTTTGCATTGTTTTCTTTTCACAATATTTGGAGAACAATCAAGTGAAATAAACAGTATGGTTTCCTTCTCAGATCCCCACAATCACAGACAGCTTCTTGGAAAATCAGACTGGAATCAAATACAAAATAAAGGCTAGGTGAGATGATGTTCAGTTCATAATCAAACCTGATTTTTAAACCAATTTTCTCTGCATAAATCTCTAGTTGCTATTTTATTTCATATAATATATTAATCTATGGTACAACTAGTTATTACATTTAGCAACATTTTAAAAAGCTTTTGTGTTTTTGTGCTATTCAGCTAGGGCTTAGAAGTTGTAAAGATTATGCTTTTACAAACTCTTGCAAATTAATCTTACTTTAGTATTATCCTTAGTATCATTATTCTTCCTATTGTTATTTCCATTGTAAAATGCTGCAAGATTTGGGAAGCATACCTTTTTCTCTTGTGTCTCTTAGCAACAAAAATAATAGAGGAAGTTTATTCCATCTAGGACAATCATAGTTGGCCTCATCTGCCTAGCTGCATGAAGATGTTCTCACACTTACCCTCCCAACAGCTGAAAACTTTTCAACCCCTTTTACACCCTTTACACCCTTTTCACCCAGACCATCAGGTAAGATCTTTTTCGCCTTTTATGCTCTCCCCCCCCCCACCATCAGCTAAGCAAGACCTTCCTGCCTGTTCCTGCCCAAACCACTGATGAGGAAACAGCTCTCCCACTCCTCTCCCCAAGACCTTTGGTGAGGAAAGAACTCTCTCCTGTGGCAACCATCAAAAAGGGAAGAACCCACTCTCTGTCTGATCACCAACGAGGCAAGAACTGTCTCCTCATGACCACCGAGACCACCAACACAGGTGTTTGCCCCTGGAAGGCAAAAGTGCCTGAGGCTTTTCCTTTGTGCCATCTCCTCTGGGATCCCAAGGGCCGCAGGAGTCTGCACCCCTCACCCAAGTGTCCTGAGTGAATTGTGTTTAGTATCTGTGTGTGCAGTGGTGCCGCGGATCCAAATCTCCAGGCCAGACTGGGAAGCATGCGCCCCACATAGAGTTGCTCCTGCAACTCTGTGCTCCCATATCAGCCAAAGAACAGGTTACATGACACCTATTCAGGGGAACATGATAACCTAAGAAAGTCCCAGGAAGCATATTCTGTACAAATACTTTTCATAATATCTCTAGTTACTAGATGGTGTCATTGTATAGTCATTCTAAGAATCAAATACAGCAGATTATGGTAGAAGTAGATCTGCCAATTGATGAACTAGAATGGATCAGTGCTCACTGAAATCCACAGAAAATAGTATCTTTTCAGTCAGGGACATCTGATTACCAATTTCCAACTGAGATGCAACACTGGAGGTACTAACATGTTTATGCCAACAGATTTGGAAAATAGCTACCTGGCCAACTGACAGTAGGAGCTCCATATTTGTACTATTCCCAAGAAAGGAGATCCAACCAAATGTGGAAACTATTAAACAAAACCATTAATATCATACACAAGCAAAATTTTGCTAAAGATCATTCAAAAGCAAAGGCAGCAGTTTGCAGACAAGGAACTGCCAGAAAATGAAGCTGGACTGAGAAGAGGGCATGGACTAAGGGACATCATTGCTTATGTCAGCTAGATATTAGCCAAAAGCAGAGAATACCAGAAAGGTGTCTATCTATGTTTTATTGACCAGGCAAAGACATTTGACTGTGTGGATCATAATAAATTATGGATAACATTTTGAAGAATGGGAATACCAGAGCACCTAACTGTACTCACAAGAAATATGTACACGGATCAGGAGACAGTTGTTTGAACAGAACAAGAAAACACTGCCTGGTTTCAAGTAGAGAAAGGCATGTGTCAGGGTTGTATTCTTTCACCATACCTCTTCAGTTTGTATGCTGAGCAAATAATTCTGGAAGCTGGACTTTATGAAGAAGAATGTGACATCATAATTGGAAAAAGACTCATTGACAACCTACATTATGCAGATGACATAGCTATGCTTGCTGAAAGTGAAGAGGATTTGAAACATTTACTGATGAAGATTAAATGACACACCCTTCAGTATGGATTGAGCCTCAACATCAACAAAACAAAAATCCTTAAAACTAGGTCAGCAAGCAACTTCATGATAAACGGAGAAAAGATTGAGATTGTCCAAGATTTTGTTTTACTTGGTTGTACAATCAACACCCATGGAAGTGGTGGTAAAGAGATAAAAGATGCATGGCATTGGGAAAAGCTGTGGCAAAAGACTTTTTTAAAGTATTAAAAAATAAAGACATCACACTGGAGACAAAGGTGTGCCTGACTCATGCCATGGTATTTTCAGTTGCATCATATAGCTGTGAAAGCTGGACATTGAACAAGGGAGACATGAGAAGAATTGTTGCTTTTGAATTATGGTGCTGAAGACAACTATGGAATATACCATGGACTGCCAAAAGAACCAACAGTTGTGTCTTAGAAGTAGTGCAACAAGAGTAGTCCTTGGAAGCAAGGATGACTAGAGTGCATCTTATGTATCTTGGACATGTAGTTTAGGAGTGACCAATCCCTAGAGAAGGACATCATGTTTGGAAGAGTAGCAGACTAATGAAAAAAAGGAAAACCCTCAACTAGATGGATTGACATAGTGGCTGCAAGAATGGACACAGAATCGAGGAGTGTTTTGTTCTGTTGTACAGAGGGTCGGTATGAGTTGGACCTGAATCTACAAAACCTAACTACAACAACAATGGAGATAACTTTATTAATGGCTATAGAAGTACTCCTTGTCTAAATTAATTAATAATTATCCATTATTTGCTTACAAGGTATATTTAAGCATCTATGCTTCAGACACTATCGTTAGTGAGTAAAGAAATAAATAAAGTAGGAAAAAAAAATCCCTTTTTCCATTCATGTATTGATTGTACAGGAGGCAGATTGTATTCAAATAAATTGATAAGTATATAATTATGAATAGGCAGGCCTGCAATGCTATTTTTTCTGCTTTACCACATTGTACACTTCACAGAGCCAGGGATGAGACTGTATTTTTCTGTGAATTGACATTTGAACAGTGCAGTGGGTGGAACATAAAAAATGCTTTGTATATTTTTAAGTGAATGAATGCATGCAGGAACAGCTATTTCTGGGTTGTACCCTAAGAACAGATCTCGATGCAGCCTGATAGCCACCTCTTTCCCTTTTAGACAGCACTCAACGTATATTTGCTTGTTTGCTTTCACTTGAATACACATGATATTCAGTAAAACAATGAGAAACGATTGGCAAAATGACTACAACCACTCTAGGGCAGGCTAAAAAACCCAAAACCACAAGAAAAACAAAAGCTAAATCCATGCAGTGGGCGGGGCTGAGGGCGGGGCCACTGCCTAGAGAGAGGCCCCTGAATGCTGGAGTGGGCTCTCCCTCATCCCCCAGCACCAATAGGCTGAGCTGTTTCTTTGTCTCCTCCCTGTGTTTTGTAACCTCTGTGAGACTGAAAGTGTCACCTGTGGTTCAGCTCTACCAGTAGCTCAGAATTATGCCACTCTCAGTAACTAGATTTGCTTCTCTTTGAGTTTTCCACATTCTGTTGGTAAATCAGAAGTTTAACTCTTCTTCACTTTAAACATACAGACATATTTATAGCATATACTTAGGGTATCCTTGAACGTTGTCACTGCATAACAGAGATAAACATGGATAAAATGAAACAATATCAGCTATAGATTGGTGCAACTGAAAGTATGTTGATGGTGGTGTCAGGTGCAGTCAAGTCAGTGTCTTACTCATAGCAACCCTACATACAACAGGCAAAACACTATTGTCAGTGCTTCTCTGCTATTCATATGGTTTTCAATGGCCAGTTGATTTTTGGTATTTCTCCCAAACCCATAGCACCTGGTGTGTTCCCAGGTGGTCTCCCACCCAAGTGCTAACCAGAACCAACCCTGCTTAGGTTCGGAAATCTGAGATCAGACCCCCACAGTCTTATGGCTGCAGGTGTATAGTGGTATATTCCCCAGAAATTCCACCTACTACAACCTCCTTTTAATCAAGTTTTATCCATGAGTCAAATCACACTGAAACGAAGTATACATGCCCAATAGTAAATTTTTTATAATGTTTTTGAGGAGCTGGGAATTGACTCCAGGAACTCACACATCCTATTACTGAGCTACATCCTCAGCCCAGTGGATTTCTAAGAGTTATTTTCTAGAGTACAGTGCAGTGACTTGTGCCTGTAGTCTCAGTTACTTGAGAGACAGAGACAAGAAGGTCACTTTAGCCTACTAGTTGAAGTCTAATGTGGACAACATAGCCAGATCCTACCTCAATAACAATAATAATAATGATAATAATAATTTAAATTTTTCTTCTATTTGTCAAGTTAATCATGATTGATATTTTACATTTATGCAATTCCTCCAAGAGTGACAGAAGTTGGAAACAACATTTTTTACCTGAAACAATACACTAAGTATCATAGTTATTAAACGTATTTATGGTATGCAAAGCCTGCAGCCCTAGCCCTATGGCATCTGATCCCATCTGATCTCAGAAGCTAAGCAGGGTTGGGCCTGGTTAGTCCTTGGTTTGGAGACTGCCTGGGAACACCAAGTGCTGTAGCCTTGGGAGGCGGACCCAGCAACCCACTCCCAAAAAACAATCCGCCATTGAAAACCCTATGAATAGCAGTGAAGCATTGACAATAGTGCTTCGCCTGTAAGTAAGTAGAGTTGCTATGAGTCAGATACCGACTTGAGGGCACCTAACAGCAACAACAAGGTATGCAAAGTTTTATAGATTAGCAAAGGTTGAAGAATTATAGAGAAAAATATGTATGCTTTCTTCTTTTGAAATTACTGAATTCTAAAAGGAGAGAGGTCTTTTAAAATTATATGTTGTGTGCTCTTAGGAAGAAAATACCAACAGAAGGGGAATGGTAAACAAACACAAAGGTAGATAAAAGGGGACACACAGAAACCAGGTCAGTCCCTCTTTACAGGGAGAGGAAGGAACATGGGAAATCCATTCTGTCTCCACATACTGGTCACAATTCCGAAGCTGACAGTGTGGGAGAGGCCAAAGTACTGATGGGTTACTTGTGTGTCTGACAAGCAAAGTTAGGATCAGCTACAGGGATAGGGGCTTGTTTTGTAGGTCATAGTGAGGTGAAAGTGCCAATGGCACATCAATTTGTTAATTATTGTCTTTTGTTTTGTTTTGTATCAAATACTAGGGAGGGAAACCCAGGACCTTGCCCATACTAGACACATGTTCTATCACTTAGCTGCACCTTCCTCCTGTTTATTTATTTTGAGACTGTCTCACTAAGTTGTGCTGGCTACCTCTGCCCTCAAACTCATGATCCTCCTGCCTCAACAGGCATGCACCGTGGCACTTGGTTTCATTTGTTAATTATTGCTAATTGCTGAACAAAATTGTTAGAGAGGATTTTTTTTTAAATGAGTAGAAGGTAAAGGAATGACAACATAGGTTTTTAGGCACCAGGCAATTGCATGGTATTTGAGAGGGAATACAATCTCCTGGGACCAACAAATGTAAATGTGATGTTCAAAAAGGCAGTAAACTTACCCACCTTTTTGAAAAACCTTGTCACTTTTTGTCAGCGAAAAGTGATATATGAACAAATTCTTGAAAATTAGGGGAAAGAACCAGGTGGAAGTTACAGAAAAAATGAAAATAGTGGATATTGCAAAGCCCCAAAGGAGGCAAAAATAATGTGTTTGACAGCATAAAAATAATAAATGTCAGTGTAACAATTTATGTAGGCTTTCATAGGTTCCTACATTAATTTATAAAGATGATAAGTTATGAAAGTGAGAAACTTGATGATGGGCAAGCCTTCGGGTTGGACACCACCTCTTCTGATATAATTACTAGTGCTGCAGCCATTATCCTTGCTACCATGCAGTTCATATGTCATGTATGTTCGTGTTATGGTGTCTGTTTTTACATTATCACATATTTATTCATATCCTCAGGTGAAAGATGAGGAGGAGGATGTTCAACAACTTGGATGGCAAATCAGAATTCATTCAGCACATGAAAAGATGTGCCAGTGAGAGAATCCAGGTCTGTTTGACACCCAACTTCATAATTTCAACTCTTGACACCAACTCTCATAAGACACATCTTCCCTCTGAGAGATACAGGCTGGAAGAATGGTGAAAGATGTAGGAAAGAGAGAAGAGAAGTTGAGAGAATTTTTACATGTGGCTTTCTCTTTCTTCTTATCAAGCAAGAATATAAATGACATCCATTGTCTATGGTTCTAAGATGAATCCATAAAAAAGCCTGTAATCCATATGCCATTAAAAATACATCATGGTTATCATGTTACTCTTTTGAATAGATGCAGTGTTTGTGAAGAGTACATAGCCCAAGTGACTAGAGAAATGACACTGCTTGGGAATGATTTCTTCAGGTATTTCCTGTAGGAGGGCATGCAGTACAGATGTAGACATCTGGACTCGTCAAAACTAATTTCTGAGCAATTTGACATAAAGCTTTGAACTTTCTGCTTCTGAGAAATATCGCTCCCCTTGCAGTCAATATTAGTTCATGTTAAGTTATTTTCCTGCCTAGTCCCCCCATGACTGGGCGAGTAGGAGTGATATTCTCAGGTTGAAGTTCATGCACAATTGTTTTTTTCCTAAAAGTGATTGTGCACTTAATCACTGGCAATATTTCTTGATGCCTGAGTAGAGTACAGTTGCTATGTTACTTCACCTGATAGCTTTATTTAGCAGTGCATCATATTAGCTATAAAAGGTAGTCAATAAGGCAGGTCAATATTTATGATGTAATTTATGAGATAGATGTACACAGAAAACAGAAAATCTTTAAGCTGAGGAATGGGTAGTAGTAATGCTTAAGAAAGGTAGACTTCTACTAAGACAAACCTTTGAAATGCAATTGTTCTCCTAGGAAGCAATGTTAAATATTTAACTTGGAACATTTACCTTATACAACTATACAAATGTGGTTTGATTTTCCCCTAAACACAATCTTAGAAACCTTCACATGATGAGAATTCTGAGGTCTAGAAAGGTATATTTTTTTCTCCCTAAATCACACTAGACTTTAGCCTTAAGTTTGTTCAATGTCAAAGCCAATTCTATTTCCACTTCACCCTAACACCCTCAGCATGAAACTAACCTCAGAATTTCTAGACCTCAGAATTCTCATCACTGCTTACTATCCTGTTAAATTAAAATATGGCTCATTTACGTATTCTTTTTAGGGGAAGCCTTTTGACAAAAGTCAATTATCAACAGGCCTAGAATATGTGGGCACAGTGCTCTAAAGGCAATTACACAAGGAGAGAAAAAAGTGAAAAATAAAGAGAGTTGTACCAATGAAAGGTCACCTTCATTTTACATTTATTTTCTATGGGCTATAGTTACAACCACAACATTTTGATATCATGAATAGATTTTCTAGGAAGAGATTGCCACAGGTAAAATGCTTGCTGGGATCAGATAAGGGGAAATATTTTTGATAGGCTAGTGGGGCCTGAAGGTTGAGTGTAATCTGTGGGCAAATTTAACAAGGCAACTAATTTAGAGATAAGGAAATGCCTGCTTATCAAAAACAACAAAAATGTTTTTAGAGGGCAGGGGTGCCTTATGGATTATAAATGTGTTACATAGAATCATGCAAAATTGATAAATGTCACTGACCTTTTCAGTATCAGCAGGCATTCATATTAGAGAGTTGGAAGAAATAGCAAAATCCACTCATTCTCTGCTGCAATTATTTTCCAATAAAGAAATCCTGCCCTTGTGCACTAGATGAAGACTATTCACTCAAAGCTTAACAATGGATCTGTCTTACCTCTTCACTGTGTACTGCCTCTGAAGAGTTCTGAAAGTAAATGGTGTTTTGAAATTAATGCCAAAAAAAGAAAAGAAAAGCAGCCTTTATAATTTCTCAAGGTAAAATACCTCCCCGGGTTTTCCATTTATTCCTAATCATATGCAGGCGTGGGATACAACATTTTCATATTTTGTCTTGAGTATCAGCCACAAGATCCTGAATAGATAGAAGTCTACCATTAGGATCCATGGGGGGGAGAAGTGAAAATGAAGGGATATTGGGTGTCTGCAATGTATAGGAAAAAATGGGCAAATCAAAATGGGATACCTCACGTTATGGAAGTTTACATAACAAAATTCACACTGGAGTTTTTAAGATGTGTTTTCAAATTCTGATTCCAAGAGCATGAACTTGTGAAGGCTCATTGATCTCTGGTAGTATCCGTTGTTCATGATTGGTGACAATTATGCAAGGTATGGTAGCACTGAGCATTAAACACGTTATCACACATACAGTGCCTACCAGGAGCAAGCATTCAGTGCATGATTTATTACTAAATATCATTGTTGTTGTTAATGCTATCTCTTATACTTCACTATCTAAGACCTTACCTGTGAAACGAGCACAAAAGTACCTATTTCTGGGGTTCTTATAAGAACTGAATAAAAATATGTAAAAGGACTTAGCCCAGAGCCTACCACAGAATAACAACTATTTAAGCATTAGCTCCCCCACATGTCTGACAGTTTGCCGCACTGTGAGGGCTTGTGTGTTGTGATGAGGCTGAGAGCTCTGCCACTGTAAACTCGGACATGAGCAAGGTTACCCATGGTGGACAGGTTTTCAGCTGAGCTTCCAGACTAAGACAGACTAGGGAGTAGGACCTGGCGAGCAACTCCCAAAACAACTAGCCATTGAAAACCCTATGGATAGCATAGAGACACTGTCAGATATAGTGCCAGAAAATGAGGCCCCCAGGTTGGAAGGCACTCAAAAGACTACTGGGGAAGAGTTGCCTCCTCCAAGTAGAGTCCACTGTGATGACGGAAATGGAATAAAGCCCCAGGGTGCTCAACTTGCTGATGTGGCACAACTCAAAATGAGGCTAAACAACTGTAATCATCCATTAATAATTGGAACATGGCATGTACATAGTATGAATCCAGGAAAATTAGAAATTGTTAAAAGAGAAATGGAGCGCATAAACATTGACATTCTAGGCATCAGTGAGCTAAAATGGACCAGCATAGGCCATTTTGAGTCAGACAATCATAGGTCTACTATGCTGGGAATGATAAACTAAAGAGAAATGGGGTTGCATTCATCATCAAAAAAGACATTTCAAGATCTGTCATGAAATACAGTGTTGTCAGTGGTAGAATAATATCCATACGCCTACAAGGAAGGCCAGTTAATATGACTATTATTCAAATTTATGCACCCACCACCAAGGCCACAAGTGAAGAAAGGGAAGACTTCTATCAGCTTCTGCAATCTGAAATAGATCAAACATGCAATCAAGACATACTGATAATCACTGGTGACTGGAATGCAAAGGTTGGAAACAAAGAAGAAGGCTGGGTAGTTGGAAAATATGGTCTTGGTTACAGAAACGAAGCTGGAGATCGCATGATAGAATTTTGTCAGACCAATGACCTTTTCATTGCAAATACATTTTTTCAACATCATAAACGGAGACTATACACATGGACTTCACCAGATGCAAAATACAGGAATCAAATTGACTAGATATGTGAAAAAAGACATGGAAAAGCTCTGTACAAAATGTCAAAACAAGACCAGGTGCTGACTGTGGATCAGACCATCACCTTCTCATATGCAAGTTCAAACTGAAGCTGAAGAAAATTAGAACAAGTATATGAGAGCCACGTTATGACCCTGAGTATATCCCACCTGTGTTCAGAGACCACCTCAAAAATAGGTTTAATGTATTAGACACAAATGACAGGAGACCAGAAGAGTTGTGGCACGACATAAAAGATATCATTCAAGAAGGAAGCAAAAAGTTCTTAAAAAGACAAGAAAAAAGAAAAGACCAAATTACATGTCAAAAGAGACACTGGACCTTGCCCTCGAACGTCCAGCAGCTAAACCAAATGGAAGAGATGATGAAGTTAAGGAACTAAACAGAAGATTTCAAAGGGCAGCTCGAGAAGACAAAAACAAATATTATAATGACATGTGCAAGGAGCTGGAGGCAGAAAACCCAAAGGGAACAACACGCTCTATGCTTCTCAAGCTTAAGGAAGTGAAGAAAAATTCAATCCTTGAGTGGCAGTAGTGAAAGATTCTACAGGGAAAATATTAAATGATGCAGGAAACATCAAAAGCAGACGGGAAGAATACACAGAGTCATTATATGAGAAAGAATTGGTAGATGACCAACCATTCCAAGAGGTTGCATACGAAGAGGAACCGATGGTGTTGAAGGATGAAGTGGAAGCTGCCTTGAAAGAACTGGTGAAACACAAGGCTCCAGGAATTGACGGGATACCATTAGAGATGTTTCAACAGACAGATGCAGCACTGGAGGTGTTAACATGTTTATGCCAACAGATTTGGAAAACAGCTACTTGACCAACTGACTGGAAGAGATCCATAATTGTGCCTATTCCCAAAAAAGGGGACCCAACTGAATGTGCAAGCTATGAGACAATATCATTAATATCACACACCAGCAAAATTCTACTAAAGATGATTCAGAAGCAACTGCAGCAGTATATAGACTGGGAATTACCGGAAAATCAAGCGGGATTCAGAAGAGGG